>CAWUFW010020198.1:0-159225 GCA_963921515.1 Calotriton arnoldi
ATGTGCTGGAGAGGCAGATACTGTCCCTTGTGTCCAAAGTGATAGGTCCAAGTCGTTTGCATCTTCTGAATCTGGCCAATCCATGGAATAGCAGCACCAAAACACGCCCACAGCATCCTTCAAATCTTCAACTTCATGACATACATGATTTTGCAACATTGTTGTGGGTGACCAACTGATTTTCCAGCAACCGACTCGTTCGGAATTCGAAAACGCGTCCGTTGCCAGGCAAGCCCATTGTCAATGGGTGCGCACCGATCGGTCCATTGCAGTACAACGCGCACAGGGGTACAACGCGTACCCGCACACATTGAAAGCAATGGGCCGGCCGGAGGCACCGATCGGTCCATTGCAGTTCAACGCGCACAGGGGTACAACGCGCACTCCGCACACATTGAAAGCAATGGGCCGTCCGGAGGCACCGATCGGTCCATTGCAGTTCAACGCGCACAGGGGTACAACACGCACCCGCACACATTGAAAGCAATGGGCCGGCCGGAGGCACCGATCGGTCCATTGCAGTTCAACGCGCACAGGGGTACAACGCGTACCCGCACACATTGAAAGCAATGGGCCGGCCGGAGGCACCGATCGGTCCATTGCAGTTCAACGCGCACAGGGGTACAACGCGTACCCGCACACATTGAAAGCAATGGGCCGGCCGGAGGCACCGATCGGTCCATTGCAGTTCAACGCGCACAGGGGTACAACGCGTACCCGCACACATTGAAAGCAATGGGCCGGCCGGAGGCACCGATCGGTCCATTGCAGTTCAACGCGCACAGGGGTACAACGCGCACCCGCACACATTGAAAGCAATGGGCCGGCCGGAGGCACCGATCGGTCCATTGCAGTTCAACACGCACAGGGGTACAACGCGTACCCGCACACATTGAAAGCAATGGGCCGGCCGGAGGCACCGATCGGTCCATTGCAGTTCAACGCGCACAGGGGTACAACGCGTACCCGCACACATTGAATGCAATGGGCCGGCCGGAGGCACCGATCGGTCCATTGCAGTTCAACGCGCACAGGGGTACAACACGTACCCGCACACATTGAAAGCAATGGGCCGGCCGGAGGCACCGATCGGTCCATTGCAGTTCAACGCGCACAGGGGTACAACACGTACCCGCACACATTGAATGCAATGGGCCGGCCGGAGGCACCGATCGGTCCATTGCAGTACAACGCATCACTGTACATGTGACTGGCATATGTCAGCATGCCTGTCTCAGATGGACATATGCCAGCCACAGATAGCTCCCAGGGAGTGAGGGGCACACCTACATCACGACAGCCTGTCCAAACCTTATCATAAGGCATGTAAGGCTGCATTTCCTATTGTGTGTATGTTGGTGTACATGTTGTCCTGTGGGTGTCACCTGTGGGCAGCCACCCCCAGGCTGTGCACGTGTTCATGGGGACAGGATCCTGGGTGTTACGTGTACGTGACCACTGTGATGTGCAACTGTTCATATCTGTGCATGTGCCATGGTCACATTTCACAGTGGTGTTTGTGTATGTCATGTCACATACCCCGTGAGTCCCATGTGGGACGGTATGTTTGAGCCAGGGTGTCCCAGTGGCACAATAGTGATGGACCTCCACAGTCTTTGTGCATGTAGTGTTTACAATGTCTCTGATTTCATGTGCACAATGGGAGACAGTCTCCACATCCACGTTGTGTGTGCATGGACTCTGATGTTGTGCGTGTGTGTCACAGACATCCATGTCTGTCCTGCCGTGGCAAGTGGGGCCACTACCTGTGGGGGTCATGTTTGTTTTGCTGTGGTGTACACATGATACTCCATGTGATGCCAGTGTCCATGTGGCATTACAGGGTCCCTGGGAATGTACCTGTCGTTGAGCTGTGGTGCCTGGGGCACATCTGTCCTCACATGTCACTGTGGGGGTGATTGTGACACGGCAGCAGGAGATGGGAACTGTGACACGGCATCATGATATCCAATGGGCCAACCTGGGACAAATTGATGCCACCTGTAGGACCGTGTTGACAGATGTTGGCCATGTACGTACCATACATGTCCTTCCGGTACTGCACACTTCATGTAGTTGTGCCTCATAATGATGTATGTTGGGATCTTGAGTGTGTTCAATGCCGCATATGTGGGGTGACTGACAATCTTGCTTACTTCTCCTCTGCACTGCAGGGCTCCTGCTGTCCATCGGCCATTCCCAGACCTGGCAACGATGGTGGAACGGGACAGCATCCGACGGTACCGCTTCACCAGGCAGCTGATTGAGGATTTGGCAGTGCAGTTGTCCCCACATTTGCAGCCTGGCCGGCCGTATCCTACAGCGCTGACCCCCAAGGTGAAGGTGATGGCAGCCCTACACTTCTTTGCCACCGGTACCTTCCAACATACTGTGGCGACTGCTGGTGGGATGTCACAGACTATGTTCAGCCGTGTGCTCCGCGATGTTTTGGCGGCAATGTTGCTCTTCCTGAACCGGTACATCTATTTCCCTAGACTGCGACGATTCACTGACGTGAAGAGTGACTTTTATGCCCTGGGGAGGATGCCGCATGTAATTGGCTCCATTGATGGGACACATGTGGCTTTGGTACCACCACAGGCCCAGGAGCAGGCCTACAGGAACCGCAAGCACTACCACTCGGTCAATGCACTGGTGGTGTGTCTTGCAGACATGACCATCACACACGTGTGTGCCCGTTTCCCTGGTTCAGCACACGATGCCTTTGTGATGAGGAGTAGTCGCATCCCCAGGATGATGGCACAGATGCAGAACCAGCGTGCCTGGCTTGTCGGTGTGTACTGACTTTGTGCCATTGTGTGTGATCTGATCTGTAGTATTCCGCCCACTTTTGCAAGTCAGCTAATGTGCACTTGTCTGTCCGTAGGTGACTCGGGATACCCCAACATGCCGTGGTTGCTGACACCCCTCAGGAACCCTGTGACACCTGCCCAGATGCGCTACAATGAGGCACATGGTCGGACCAGGAGAGTGATTGAGCGGACCTTTGGTCTCCTGAAGAGCCGCTTCCGCTGCCTGGACAAGACCGGAGGGTCCCTCCCATATGCCCCTGCGAAAGTGTGCAAGATTATCATCGTCTGCTGCATGCTCCACAACCTGGCAGTGCGGAAGGAGTTGCCTCTCATCCAGGATGACAATGACCAAAATCCGCCACCTGTGGAGGATCCTGGCCTGGACCACGATGCCAGTGACGATGATGATGATGATGATGGTGATGGTGATGTCCGCACACAGCTCATCACCAACTTCTTTAGCTGAATGTGAGTATCCTGAGGTGTCATGTCAATGATGTGAGTTGGCATGTGTGGGTGGTGCTCTGGTGCTGTTGGAGTGTGTCCATGGGCTACTTGACTGGATGTGTGTTGCGATGTGTGGTGACAGGTGGGCTGTACTCCCCAACAGTGTTGACATGCTAACTTGGTTCTGGGTGGGTATCTTGTAACATGTATTGTGCATGAGTTTTGCTGTTCTGTCCTGTACTCCATTGCTTTTGACTGTGTGTCATTTCTGTCCTTCACAGGGTACTTTCAGATTCGTTTGGTCAACTGTGTCCACTGACGACGTGATTGCACATCCAGGCTGGTAGCTGTTGTGTCCCTACAGGTTATGTGCGCCACACCCATGGACTTCCTTCCGTCTACAGTTGTTGACTGTGTGCCCGCTACCAGGTGGGGTTACCTTGCATCTGTAGTGGTTACGGCATGTTGCAACTGTGTAATAAACCTGTGCTTCACTTTGTGATGTGCGTTGTCTGTGGTCACACATTTGACTGCCATTTGCTTACTGCACCAGTGGGCTACTTGACTACAACTGGGAATGGGTGTGGTGTCTGTGCATTGCACCGTCTTCCCTGGCAACATCAGTGTAGGCAATGAGTCAGATGGCCTAGGTGTGTATGTGTCGTGTAGCCCTGGTGGTGTGTCTCCCTCATGTTTGTCACGTTGCCTGTACTCACATGCCTGTGTTGTCCTTGCTGTTGCAGTTCGCATACACAGTGTAATTTTGCAGTTCATCATCCCCATAACAGCACCCACGTTGGAATCACGACAGAGGCAAGTATGGTGTATTTGTGTGTTTATTGTGATACATTTGTGTTAATAGTGCATAGGATGGGTTGTGCTGTACATGAATCTTGCAATCCCAAGTTCCTAGGTGAATTGAAAGTCCGGGTAGACAGGATCCCCAGTATCGGGGCCACAGTTGTCTGACACATTGGTCCAACTTGTACTCCCCATGCAATGTGTGGGAGTAGTGTTGCCGTCAACAGGGTGAACAGTCTGTGCACAAAGGCGAACATCCAGAACAGGTTCAGGCTTCCTGGGAGTTGCGCTTGGCCATCGGCCTCTCACTTTTCCCTCCTCGGACGACCCCTCTTCTTGGGGGGGGGCCCTCAAGTGCAGGCTGCTGCGGTGCAGGGGACTCTCCGCCAGAGTCCTCCTCCCTCCCTGTGGCAGTTGCAGTTTGTTCGGCACCAGATGTTGTTGGCACACAGGGAGGTGTGGACTGGTTGCTGTTCATCTGGCGGAGGCATTGTGAAATGTCCCTGTGCACCGCCGTCATCTCATGCAGTGCATCCCACTTGGACTCCACGCGGGACATGTGTGAGTCCACACGGGACATGTGTGACTCCACGTGGGACATGTGGGAGTCCAAGCGGGCATGATGGGCAGCCTGCTGCTGTTTAATGTCTCTGAGGAGCCCCACTACCTGGCTGAGCTCTCCGGTGCTGGACTGGTACGCATCAGCTATGCGTACCAGTTGTGGGTCGTCATGCACACCAGCAACGTCTGCAAGCAGCGACCTCTGTCTCCCACCCCTCCCACCACCCCTGCTGACATGTGCAGTGTGTGCAGTGGCACGCACAGATAACCCTGGTCCACCTTGGCGGTTGGTGGTGGTGGTGGTGTCCATGGCCCCAGGTTGGTCCAGGGTCACTGTGCTGGTGTTGCTCCTTATTCTGTCCATGTCGGCAGGGATGGTATTTGTGGTGACAGTCGTTGTAGGGGTGGGTGCAGGGGGTGCAGCTGGTGGTCCTGCTGGTGCTGCAGCTGGTGGTCCTGCTGGTGCTGCATGTTGACTTGCACCGGATGTGCCAGGTTGTTCTTCATCGTCCGAGGAGGACAGAGGCTGTACGACGCCAGTGAGCTCGGCATCCTCTTGAGCCTGGGACTGGGACTCCTCAGCGTCTGCTGCTGTGTCCCCATCATCACCTGTTTTTGGGAGACACAAACAATGTATGTCATGTTTCTGCAGGCATCAATGGTTGGCACACATGACAGTTGTGACTGTGCCTCTGGGTGCGGGCCTGTACATTGCATTGTCCTAAGCCGTCACAGTCAGGGGTTGATATTGGTGTGGCACATTGTCCTGCATTATTTGGGCATTTCTATGTATTTTCTGGGGTGTGAACATGGTCTGCATTGCTTGTGTTTGGTTGACAGCCGGACCTCCTTCCCACCCACACAGCCAGTCAGTTATCCCACCATGGAACGTGCTTGCATTGCAGGGAGTGGAAGTTGTCTCTCAGGATGTCAGTCAGTGGTGTCCTGCTGTTTGTTGGTGCACAGTTGCCAGCAGGGCCTTGTGCTCCCCACAGCAGTAGCCAGTGTCAGCCATCTTGTGAGTCCTTCTCCACTCCCTGTGATGTGAGCATGATTCAGGGTGGTGTTGATGTGCCAGTTGTGAGGCTGAGCAATGTCTGTGACTACGACTCCCATCATGCTATTGCCTCCACCCCCTTCCCAGCATGCCCATGCTTCCTTCCTTTTGACTCTGCTTCCCTGTGGGGTGGGCTGGCTGTGCTGACAGGATGGCTGGGAGTGTTGTCCTGGCAGTTGTTTGGCTAAGAGTCCCAAGAGTGTCCCTGTGCTTCACACAACATAACCCAGGGTGGTGGTGCTTTGTGGGATCTTGTGTTAGGATGGAGGGCATTGCATTCTACCAGGTGGGTACTGTGGAGTTTGTGTTGGGGGGGTGTGAGGGGAGGTGCTGGTGACTATAGTCAGTGCTGCAAGTCCCCCTTCCCACCCAGCCAGCCAGATATCCCACCATGGAACGTGCTTGCATTGCAGGGAGTGGAAGTTGTCTCTCAGGATGTCAGTCAGTGGTGTCCTGCTGTTTGTGGGTGCACAGTTGGCAGCAGGGCCTTGTGCTCCCCACAGCAGTAGCCAGTGTCAGCCATCTTGTGAGTCCTTCTCCACTCCCTGTGATGTGAGCATGGTTCAGGGTGGTGTTGATGGGCCAGTTGTGAGGCTGAGCAATGTCTGTGACTACGACTCCCATCATGCTATTGCCTCCACCCCCTTCCCAGCATGCCCATGCTTCCTTCCTTTGACTCTGCTTCCCTGTGGGGTGGGCTGGCTGTGCTGACAGGATGGCTGGGAGTGTTGTCCTGGCAGTTGTTTGGCTAAGAGTCCCAAGAGTGTCCCTGTGCTTCACACAACATAACCCAGGGTGGTGGTGCTTTGTGGGATCTTGTGTTAGGATGGAGGGCATTGCATTCTACCAGGTGGGTACTGTGGAGTTTGTGTTGGGGGGTGTGAGGGGAGGTGCTGGTGACTATAGTCAGTGCTGCAAGTCCCCCTTCCCACCCAGCCAGCCAGATATCCCACCATGGAACGTGCTTGCATTGCAGGGAGTGGAAGTTGTCTCTCAGGATGTCAGTCAGTGGTGTCCTGCTGTTTGTTGGTGCACAGTTGGCAGCAGGGCCTTGTGCTCCCCACAGCAGTAGCCAGTGTCAGCCATCTTGTGAGTCCTTCTCCACTCCCTGTGATGTGCGCATGGTTCATGGTGGTGTTGATGGGACAGTTGTGGGGGGCAATATGTGTGACTGCGACTCCCATGATGCTATTGGCTACACAGACTTGGCCAGCATACACAGAATTCCTTCCTTTGAGTGGTCTTCACTGTGTGTTGGTGTTGTTGTGGTGGCTACATGTCTGCATGTGTTTGTTAGTTCTATTTGTGCTACTGCCTAGCTGTAGTTGTGGTTGTGTTTGTACATGTGTTGGCACAGTTGGATGTGACTTTTTTGATGGCATGTGTTGTGTTTATCTGACTGACATACACATTTTGGGATGATTCTGTTCTGGTTGCTGTGTGATTGCTATGAGTGCATGGTTTGACTCTCCCCTTGACAGTGATGTGTGTGTGTTTTGTGGCAGTATATTGTGTACATTTGTTGTGTACTCACCAGGCTCTGGGATGTCCTCTAGTCCATATATGCTCACTGGCGGTAGGATGGCCCGCACCTTCTCCTCCCAGGGCCTGAGGTATATTGGCTTGGCAGGAGGGCCACTGCCGGTGTGTTGGCTGTTGATGTAGTCTTGCTTCAGCAGCTTCCGTACCCTCCTGCGCACGTCATACCACCTGTTCTGGATGTCGGTCTTTGTGCGCCGACATGGTGATTGGGCGTTCACCCTGTTGATGATCCTCTCCCACATCTTGGTTTTCTGCGACATGGGGGTCTGTTGGACCAATGTGCCAAACAGCTGTGGCTCTACCCTGAGGATCTCGTCTACCAGGACTTCCAATTCACAATCTAGGAACTTGTGATTCTTCTTGGGGGGCATGGTGATGGTGAGTGATGTGTGTGTTGGTGTGCAGGTGAGGGTGTGTTAGTGTGTGTTTTGCTGGGTGTATGTGAGGTAGGTATTTGTTGGTGTGCTGATGGTGTGTGGCTTGTGTGAGGGATGAGCTGTGGGTGTGTGGTTGCTTTCTCTTGGGTGCTGGCAGTGGAATGGCATTTGCAAAGGCTCATGGTAGTGATTTGTGTCCTTTATATAGGTGGAGTTGTGGGTGTGTCTTTGTTCTCTGTCCCCACCCCCCAGTATTTATTGGCTTGGTAATTGCTTGTTTGGCCTTTTTTTGGGTGATTTTTCCTTTGTGCTGTTTGTGTGTGTTGGAAACGTTCTTGTGACCGAGTAGGACCCTGCATTGGTCTCGTACGGTGTTCTCCGTTTCGTTCACGCTGTGTTTGTGCAGTTTTCTATGCTGCGTACGCGTCGGTCGCGGTGTATTGTGTTGCTTCGGCTCGGTTTTGTATGCGTGTCGGTCGTCCGGCTTGTCCTCCGTCCGACTCGCTCGTGGTTTCGCGCCTTGCATCGTACTTAGCGGTTTGGAGTTAGCGTGTACGTTTCGGTCGGATTTGTTCCGGGTGCGTGTCGGTCGGTTGGATTCGCGTGTTTTTCCGGCCGGATTGCTGTTTTCCGTGCGGCTCGGTCGGTCGACTTGGTTTCGTTACGTGTCGGTCGGAGTTTTCGCGCCTTGCATCGTACTTGGCGTGTCGTGCGCCACGGGTACGTGTCGGTCGGTATTTTTTCCGGATCCGAGTCGGTCGGTGCTTTTTCCGGCCCGAATCGGAATCGACCCCATAAGTGTTTTTCTATCTACGGCGCATCAAGCAAGAATGGAGCCGCTGGTGCCTCTCAGGTCTGTTGGCTCCGCACTATTCAAGGTAGGATTGCAAGGCATTAAAAAAACATACCGGCTATTAACATTTGTTCATGTCCACATAAAGCCATCTGTATTACATACCTTTTCTGTTTTTGTTATTTTACCTATCACTGAGGGATCATAACGTGCAGCTCTAAAGCACATTTAAAGTGCTTTCTTCATTAGACCGTGTATTTGTAGTATGTTCTAATAAGGGAGAAAATACCGGCTTTTTGTGATTTTCCTTTTTTTACCAGCTGGTACAACAAAATGCGAGTTTCTGGTTGCTCAAATGGTTGTTATTTATGATGTTTATATGTTTCCCTGCTCTTCATTGCTTGATTTTGCTCACAAGAAAGTGTCACAGTTGTTGAATGGCACTCATCAGTACAGTGAAAAAATGAAAATGTCACACAAAAGCAATCTGAAACCTTGACATCTATGGCCCGGGACAATGGCGGCCGCTTCTTTGAATAGCTCTCGCATTTACAAGAGTTTGAGCTATTGGCATTGTAAATGAGCATGCCTTTTATTTATGTGTTAATTAGCAAAACAGATAAATAAAAGGCATTGTCATTTACAATGCCAATAGCTTAAACTCTCGCAAATGCGAGACCTATTGCATTGTAAATGCTTGTTTCTTTTCCAATGATTATCTCTCATTCTTCTTCACCAGTCTTTCTTCTGTTGTCCCAGTATATTTGGAGGTTTTCTCACTAACTCCTAGCTACTCCCGTCCCTCCTCAAAAACGTCCTATGCTTAACTTCTGAATTACAACACATTTAGGTATAGGTAGCATTGGGGGCACTGATGGCCTAACATTCAGAGAAGTTGGTATGACCACGATGGATATGGCGCTAGTGGGCTCCTAGTCCTATCTTGGACTCCTGCGGTGGGTTTATATTTGCTGAGAAAGAAATGGTGATGGCTTTGGCGTCACTGCTGGAACTCAGTGGCGGCTCGCCGAGGGAGTGGTGCGGGGCGGTGAGGCGGGGCGGGGGAGGGGCAGGGTGGGGGGTAGTGAACTCGGACATACGACGGACAGAACTCAGAGGGAGTTCTGTCCGTCGTACGTCCGAATCCACTACCCCCCCACCTTGCCCCTCCCCCGCCGCACCGCCCCGCACCACTCCCTCGGCGAGCCGCCACTGCTGGGACTTCTCATCAAGGCTGGTGTGCATAGAGTGGTATTTATATTTGCCAGTAAACGCAGGACAGGTAGCAAATTCTTGCAATGCCTGGCGCCAAATAATTTCACCATAAACAACCATGACCTTGCTTTCTACTTGAAGCTATTTCTGCACCTAATTAATAAATAACTCTCTTTTGTTGCAGGCAGCTTGAACACTTGTCACACTGCCAATAAGGCCCAACAAACTGTAAATTGCAGTATTTCCAGGATTCAAGCACTTACTATTTTTGCTAAATGAATCTTTAATGTATCTCTGCAAGGAGAGTGATTTACTTCCTACCCCTTCCAGCTTATGATATATTCATAGCTGTCAAGAGGACACACATCACTTGCACCAGTCCCGGCTTTTCAGTCAAAAAGCCTTGCAATGCTAGGATTTTTTTTTTCTTCACTAATAACGTTCGCATTGAACTCACACTAATCAAACACCTAAATTATCCACCCAGGGCAGTACGCAGACTATAATGCACATTCTACCAATAAAACCATAGCATAATCTTACCAATTCAAATTCATATAATCCTAGACCATACTATACTCTGAGACTAGGTAAGAAGGGAAAATAGGGAAGCGCAGAAATGTATATATATATATATTCACTGAAAAAACCATAGGTTTCAGGGACGTTATAGTTAGTAATTAGCATTTAAAAAACCTTTGAAATTCACTGAAAAAAACCACAGGTTTCAGGGACGTTATAGTTAGTTGGACATTTCACACTTACAAAACCAGAGAAATTCGGCCGTGATAGTTAGTTGAGCTAACTATAACTCGCGCTCCCGCAATGCACTGCTGATGACAGCACGTATTACATCACTCATGACATGGTCAGTGACATCACTGATGACATCACTCATGACATCTCAAATGACATCACTGATGACATCATCCACGTGATAATCTGATGCACCTCCTCACACCCTAATATAACCTTTGATACACCCACTCTAAATTACAGACTGACATTCTCAAAACCATAGACACACCAATACCAATAACTACATACCCACTCACTGATTCTTAGGTCTACACACACATCCACTCACTCACCCATACAGTCACTCATACATGCAGTCACTCATCAATACAGCCACTATCATATGCACTCATACACCTATACAGACAGTCACACACCGCCACTCACCTATAGAGTTACAAACACAGCTACTCAGTTATGCAAAGAATCAATCACACTGCTATTTACTCACCTATTCAGTTATACACACACCTCCTCACATTCATACAGGTACTAAGACATACTTACTCTCTTATACAATCACTGACACAAGCACACACTCATCCATACAGTCACTCTCACAATCAATCACTCTCACATACAGTCACTTATATACTCCAACACTCACATAAACAGCCTTATACATATGCAGTTAGTCACACACATACCACTGAGACATCCATTCACTCACAGACACAGCCATAAGCACACTCACTCACCCATACAGTACCTCACAGATGCACTCATGAACCCATACACCCAGGGATTCACCCACTCATACATCCATGCAGGGAGTCACACTCCCCCTCACCCACCCACACAGACACTCAGGCACCTATACAGGTACTCAGACTACTAATCAATAACTCATATAGACACTCATCTACCTACTCACCAATCCATGCAGCCACTTACACACCAACTGACAGACTGATACAAACATTCACACAGATTAGTCATTCACCCATGCATTCACTAAGGCACGTTCAATCACTCACTTATACAGTCAGTCACGCACTCATTAAATCATCCATTCAGACACTCATACACCCACTGATTCTTCAATACACCATGGCGTATATATATATATATATATATATATATATATATATATATTCACTGAAAAAACCATAGGTTTCAGGGACGTTATAGTTAGAAATTAGCATTTAAAAAACCTTACAAATTCACTGAAAAAACCATAGGTTTCAGGGGCGTTATAGTTGGTTGGACATTTCACTCGTACAAAACCCGTGAAATTCCCCGTTATAGTTAGTTCAGCTAACTATAACTTGCGCCCCGCAATGCACTGCTGATGACGTCACATATTACATCACTCATGACATGGTCAGTGACATCACTGATGACATCACTGATGACATCTCAAATGACATCACTGATGACATCATCCAGTGACTGTGTGTTTCTGTAAAGTTTAAATATGTTTAATATATATAGTGAAAGGCGTATTGATGAATGAGTGGGTGTATAAGTGTCTGAATGGTTGATTTAGTAGGTGCGTGACTGACTCTATAAGTGAGTGATTAAACATATCTTTCTGAATGCATGGGTTAGTGAGTAAACTGTGTGAATGTCTGTATCCGTGTGTCTGTTGGTGTGTAAGCGACTGCATGGGTTTGCAAATAGCTACATGAGTGTCTATATGGGTTATTGATTTGTTGTCTGAGTATCTGTATGGGTGCCTGAGTGTTTGTGTGGGTGGGGTGTGTGTGACTCTGAGCATAGATGTGTGGGTGGGTGATTCACTGGGTGCATGGTTTCAAGAGTGCATCTGTGATGGACTGTATGGGTGGGTGAGTGTGTGTATGGGTGTGTTAGTGAGTGAATGTATATCTCAGTGGTACATGTGTGAGTAACTACATATGTGAAAAGTAGTATATATGTGTGTTGGAGTACATAATTGGCTACAAATGAGAGTGTGTTATTGTGAAAGTGGCTGTATGGATGAGTGTGTGCTTGTATCATTGATTGTATAAGAGCGTAAGAATGTGCTAGTATTTGTATGAGTAATAGAGCTGGTGTGTGTATAACTGTATATCTGAGTAAATGGCAGTGTGATTAATTATTTCCATGACTGACTAGGTGTGTGAGTACCTCTATGGATGAGTGGCGGTGTGTGAGTGTCTATATAGGTGTATGAGTGCATATGATAGTCCTGTACTGAGTGACCGTAAGTATGAGTGACTGTACGGGCGAGTGAGTGGATGTGTGTGTAGACCTAAGAATCAGTGAGTGGGTATGTAGTTATTGGTGTTGGAGTGTCTATGGTTTTGAGAATGGTAGTCTGTAATTTAAAGTGGGTGTATCAAAAGTTATATTAGGGTGTGAGAAGATGCATGAAATTTTCACATGGATGATGTCATCAGTGATGTCATCAGTGATGTCATCAGTGATGTCACTGACCATGTCATGAGTGATGTAATATGTGACGTCATCAGCAGTGCATTGCGGGGCGCGAGTTATAGTTAGCTGAACTAACTATAACGGGGAATTTCACGGGTTTTGTACGAGTGAAATGTCCAACTAACTATAACTGTCCCTAAAACCTTATGGTTTTTTCAGTGAATTTCTAAGGTTTTTTAAATGCTAATTTCTAACTATAACGTCCCTGAAACCTATGGTTTTTTCAGTGAATTTCTAAGGTTTTTTAAATGCTAATTTCTAACTATAACGTGCCTGAAACCTATGGTTTTTTCAGTGAATTTCAAAGGTTTTTTAAATGCTAGTCTCTAACTATGCCTACAGAGGTAGGACATGTGAAGAAAGAAGAAAAAACGCAGAGAAAAAAGCAAAGAAATGCAGAAAGAAGCAACAGAAGTCCACAAAGACGAAGAAAAGTGCAGGAAGAAGCAAGACATGTGCAGAAAGAACCAACAGAGGAGCAGAAAGAGGCCTTGTTCCAAAATCATCCTGTGCCCACAACTTTTTCAGACGGGTACTGGTGGTAACTGACTCTGACTAACCAGGCCTAGAGCCAGTGCTATGCTAAAAGACACTTAGAATACAGTGAAAACACCTACATACACTAGGGAACACTATGCGTTGGGGTACCCCTGTGATTAGCATGACCTCCTCTGTAAGGCCCTAGTACATAATAGGGCAGGGGGATTAAAACTACCTCTTAAAACGCGCCACGGGGCGCGTTTGCACAGTGGTGAAGGGAGGGGGGGGCCTGAGGTGACGTGTGCAAACACGCCCTGTGGCCGTTTTAAGTTGGGGAATTAATTCCTCTTCAATCCTGAGGGTCCCTGGGGTCCAACTAGCCCACCAGGTACCTCCAGTAAGCACCACAGAGCTGCGTTGCAGAGAGGTGTAAAAAGGGGCGTGGCCTCTGAACACCTCTCTGCAACGCAGCTCCCTGGCGCATAGTGGAGGTTCCTGGTGGGCTAGTTGGCCCCCAGGGACCCCCAGTATTCAATGGGAATTAGTTCCCCATCTTACAACGCGCCAGGGGGCGCGTTTGCAGAGTGCTGCAGGGAGGGGGCGGAGCCTCCGGCGCAATGCCGGTCTTTTTAAAAAAAAAAAAAATTTAAGAAGGGGGGCTGTGTGGCCCCCCTTCCTTTCCTATTTTATTGGCCCTGGGGACCCCATCCCCCATGGCCTCACCCCTTTTTAAAAAAAATTGGAATGGGGCCGCGTGGCCCCCCTCCCGAGGCCATATTCGGCCCCGGGGACCCCATCGCCCGGGGCATGGCCATGTTTTTTTTTTAAATTTAACTTATTGGAGTGGGGCTGCGTGTCCCCCCTCCTCAGGCCATTTATGGCCCGGGGACCCCATCCCCCGGGCCTGGGCTCTCGTTGGGGACCGTGGGGGGGTCCCCAATCCCCCCACGGTCCCGCCGGCTTCCCGCCTCCTGCGGGAGCCGGCATTGCTTTCCACATGGGGAGCTGCTGACATGCAGCTCCCCGTGTGGAAAAGCAATCTGCTTTGCTTCATTGAAGCGAGAGCAGGTTTCCCTGCTCTCGCTTCAATGAAGCAAGCAGTTTGCAATGACAGGGCGGGAGCCGCGAGGCTCCCGCCCTGTCATTGCAAACAGCAGTGTCCCGGGGGTGGGCACCCCGGGACACTGCAGGAGCCGGCCATGGGGGGTGGCGGTCCCCAGGGCCATCAAGGGCTCCAGGAGGGGGGCCGCGCGGCCCCCCTCCCAACATTTGCACAGCCCCGGGGAGGTGGTGGTCCCCGGTGCTCGGGGGTCCGTAACGGACCCCCAAATTTACATTTTAATGCCCCGGGGAGGTGGCGGTCCCCGGGGCGTGTGGGGGGGCTCGAGCCCCCCCACACAGGTATTTTTTTTTAGAGGCCCCCCAAACTTTAAAAAAACAAGCCCCGGGGGGTGGCGGTCCCCGGGGCTGCGGGGGGGCTGCGTGCCCCCCCTGCAACTAATTAATCAAGCCCCGGGGAGGTGGTGGTCCCCGGGACAGTGTGGGGGGGATTGGGGCCCCCCCACACTTCTTTTTCACTGCCCCCGGGACCTGGCCCATCCGGGGGCTAATTATTAACGAAGCGCGGGTTGTTTTTTGTTTTGCGGCCGGATTCGCAGATCCGGCGCACATTTTGCCGATTTAAAAAAAAAAAATGTTTTTTTGGGCCCTGGGGATCCTTGTGGGACCCCCTAAGCAGGCCTAGGGGGTCAGGGTGTTTCTACCCTGCCCTCTTTCCTTTTTTTTCGCGTTTGTTTTACTCTTTTCTTGTGACTTGGTTCTACCGAGTCACAAGATGGCTGCCAACACTTCCTGGTTTGGAGTGTTGACAGCCAATTAGCATGAAGCTCGTGATCGGGAGGGTGCGCGGATCCACCGCGGCCATAGATATCGAAACTTTTATTTTTGATTTTCTCAGCAACTACTGAACGGATTTACACCATTTTTAAAAAGGGTGCTTTCTGAACCAAGCACTACCTTTTTGCCAAATTTGGTGTAATTCCGTTCAGCAGTTTTGGCTGTAGCCTTGCATAAAGTTTCCTATGGGAAATTGATTTTTTGACTCTTATTTTTTGAATTTCTCCGTAACTACTGAACGGATTTACACCATTTAAAAAAGGTCGCTTTCTGCACCAATCGCTACCTTTTTGCCCAATTTGGTGTAATTCCGTTCAGCAGTTCGGGCTGTAGCCGTGTCTAAAATTTCCTATGGGAATTAACATGGAGAAAACACGTTTTGGGACCCCCCTTTTTTCTCGGCCCCCGCTTGATGAATCACCCCGAAACTTTCAAGATAGGAGCGGACCGGAGCGGGCCATAAGTTTTGAAAATTTTGCGAAGATTCGTCAACCGGTGCCAAAGTTATTGGGAAAAGAATGTTACGAATTTCCTATGGATAATAGGTCCTAACTATAACTATCTACTGGCGACCGCCAGTAGATAATATTTGTTTTTTTTAATTAAAATCACAATACACTGTTATAAAAATGTCCTCCCATAGCACGCAGTTTCTAGGGAATCAGAAGCTACATTGGCAACCAGAGACCAGTAAAAACAACAATAAAATACACTCAGTACTACGGACTATTTGGATCGACAACCCTCCTCGAGCTGGCAGAGGGTGCACTGCCAGCTGCCTCCGTACCCGAAAAGAAGTAGATCTTTCCTACCTATGAAATTCTGAGAGGGGCCAAATGGCATCTGAGGCAGACTGAGGCGGACTCCTGCCATAATGTCTTTCTTGATTTGCTGAAGCACTTGCCTCCTTGACCGAGTACTTCTGCATAGTTCCAGCATGAGCAACGTTCTGTTCTCTTGAAAAAGCACACGTTTGTTTCTTTACTGCCATCGCTAGTACCAGTGAAGTCTGCTTTGCAGACCTCATTTCCGCTAAGAGCTTCCTTACGCTCCCCATCCACCTAGTTGTAACTCTGGTGGGAGGTTTTGTCACCCTAATCACTCAAATTGAGTGAGAGAGGTCACTGTCCACCAGTTGAGCAGTTAAAAAATCCAGGGGCAGATTTACTAACATTTTGCATAGGGTTTGTGTGGTATCCTTAGAATGTAAGTGCTTGTGCACCTCAGCTCGAGACTGCTGTTATGACATTAGCTTTCTGGTTCCAGCATTTGGCATTTAGTCAGTTGACGGTTGGAGCCAGGATGCCAGGAAGCAAAGAGGTGTCCTGCCGGGAAACATCCTTTACCACGCAACCATTACAACGTGGTATGGTTACATCGTGGTTTTGACAACGCAAGTCGTTACATCGACTTGCACTGGAGGGCGCTCTAGACTAAGGAATAGTGTGAATTACTATTCCAACACCTTCCCTACTGTACATAGACTGGAGTTGGAATAGTAATTCACACTATTCCTAAATCCAGCGCCCTGCAACGCAAGTCGATGTAACGACTTGCGTTGTCAATACCGCGATGTAACATACCGCGTTGTGATGGTACGCGTTGTACCATCATACATTCGTCCTGCCTCCTCAATCTATGTACTATCTTAAATAAAGGTCTTTCTCACCTATTCGGAGGCTCCTGACTTCGTCAATACACATTTGGCGACGATCTGCAATCACGACGAGGAGGCGGTTCATCAGTTCATTGACGCGCCTGCAGTCCGCAGGTCACACTTGCTAGCGAGTTCGAAAATTGTCAGCAATGGAGCAAAAAGAAAAGCGAGCAAGCTGCGTGCATCAGGAAATCCTCGCAAAGCGTTCAGTTGCAGTTTTCCGGCAATTCTCACAGAACGTTCAGTGGCGTTTCCACTTTACTGATTTACTCGACGCTGACACTTTGACTGTACGTCACACTGCGTACGACATGACAACCATCTTGGTAAGGCTTCAGAACTTAATGCTCACTCACACTAGTCTTTCGGTATATACGTTTGACGTAGCACGTCCATGTACGTGCAACGTGCAGCCATTTTGAGGGGATTTTTTTTTTGTGTGTTGCCCCTTATCAGTTCGCATCACCGTTTGATCTAGCCACGAACGATCAAGTGTATGTTGTAACTGCGGACTAGAGCATTACCGTGGTGTAGCGGTATCCTCATTAATTCTCTACCCGAGGAAAGCTGTTTCTAACTTCTGTGACACTTGAACTTCCACAAAGACTAAAGAGGCATTGTTTCCTTTTATGAGTTTATGTGGCGCATGATTTTATTCTTCAACATTCATTTTCGGCCTTCCTTGTTTATCATCCTGTTTTCATTCAGCACGTTTTAAGCATTTTTTCGGAATACTTTACTCAGTCAAGTTTGAACTTGTTTATTATTTAAATTGAGTATATTACAAGCTAATTCACCATGGCTAGCAACAATCAAATTCAACAACCTCCTCAATTTTTGATGAATCCTGGTAAACCTACTATGGAGTGGAAAAGATGGTTCAGAGCCTTTCAGAATTATTTGTCTGCCATTGATGCCGGTGAATATTCACCTGACAGGAAGTTTGCTTTAATGTTTAATCTGTTGGGAAATGAAGGTCAAAGAGTTTTTGATCATTTTCCATAGATACAACCACCAGGAGAAGACACTGGAGATGCAGGAGATTGGAACGTATTCATAGAAGCTGAAAAAAGATTATCTAAACAATTTTCTGAGGAACTTAGTGTGGTTCTAGAACGTCTAGGCAGGACTCAGTTGAATCTATTGACCAGTATGTTGCTGCCTTAAGAATTTTAGCTAGCACTTGTAAATTTGAAAATGCAGTTGATCAGTATATAATGAATCAAATTGTATTGAACTGCTATATCAAAAAAGTGCAAGAGCATTTATTATGCTGTACCAACCCGTCACTGGATCAAACCGTAAAAATAGCCAAGGGCATTGAGAGATCACTTAAGTCAGTTAAAATTTTGGAAAATGCTGGTCAATCGGAAAAATCTGAAAAAAGTTGATGTGAGTCTCGTAAAAATACAAGATGCCACTAAAAGTGGTAATACATTGTTACGCAATGGTGCCTGTTATAGATGTGGTTCGCGTTATCATTTAGGTAACAACGCCAAGTGTCCTGCTCAAGGGAAAAAATGCAGTAAATGTAATAAAATTGGGCATTTCATGAAAATGTGCAAAAGTGCACGCACTGGTATTAATGTAAGTTGTGTTTCGGAAGTGGAACACCAGGAGACGAATAATTTTGATTGCCAGGGTATTGCTAATATTTCCGCTACCAAAATATTAATGGTGGGTGTAACAGAGAATACTGGTCACATAGCTAGTAAAAATGGTCCTTACTGTGATGTGAAAATTGGAGGTGTATCAGTGAACATAATGGTTGATTCTGCTTCACCTGTTACGATGTTGTCAGAGACAACTTTTAAATCGCATTGGGTGGATATGCACCTGAATGTTACTTTTTTTTTTTTTTTTTGTCCTCATTTATTTTCAATATGCTTGAATTCAAGAATGGAAATCTTCCTCCCAGCCTGGATAGCCTGATATTTATGGGGGTTTCCGGTCACTCCACACGGAGAGATAAGATGCTTTAGATCTCCGGAAAAAACAGAACCCTTACGGCTTTATCACAGTGGGTCAATTCCCGATCTTGATTCCTTACATGGAAATATTCCATCTATATCCCCAAACCATTGGGGGATGATTATAGCATATTTGTTTAATCATTGGACCCAGTAGCATAAAAATATAACTATACCCATGCACCACCATGTATCCCAAATTAAAACCATATATGAAACCATTCATTCTTCTCGGTTTTATATCCCAATATTTAATTCTAACCATCGGAGCTCCTCTCCACCCAATTATCCCAGATTTGCCAAAATTTTTTTTTTTTTGTTTAATACCAGATTGATCTAAGTTTGATACCCTCTGAATGGAATGAATCCACTCATCTTCTGTAGGGGGCAAGCTGAAATCCATTTAATACACAGTTCTCTTCGAGCCAACAAAATCATGGTGAAAAACAGTGCTCTGTGTTGTTTTGTTAAAAAACCACCCTCTAGAACCGCCGGTAATATCCCAAATATTATAGCGGTAGTTGTTAATGTTATATCAAACCCCATAACATTTGAGATGGTCTTACCTATTTTCTGCCAAAAAGGGTTTATTACCGGGCACCTCCAGAACATATGCACCTCATTTGCTTTATCCTCTCCACATTTCGGACACTTTTTGATTTCTTGACTTCCCAATTTCGATAACTTCTGAGGTGTCCAGTAGGCTTTGTGTACTGTGAAGAGGTGATTTTTTTTTAGCGGTGCAGCATTTACATAAGACCATAAAAAAGACACGGATACTTGCCCGATTTTTCAAGGTCTTCATCCGGCAGGTCCTTCTTCCAAATTTCATAGAATGAGGCCTGCATAACTTCTCCCTCTTGGACTAATAGCCAGTATCACTCTGATATTTCTTTGGGCTTTGTTTTGTAAGAGCAGATGTTCAAAGCCAGTCCCGAGTTCCCTTTTAGCTCTTTACCTACAGATCTTGCCCAACTACTCAGTTGATAGTATTTAAACTTAGATACTGAATTCGCACAAACCGCCAAAAAATGGGGCCAGGAAATCAATTTCGCTTCAGCAATCAACTGCCCTCAAGTAGTAATACCGCACTCGCGAAGGGGGGTTGCAAGAGCATCTTCCAGACACACAGGCGTTCTTGGGGAATCCCAGACTGGTGCTACTTCGTTATAGTAAGGTATCTTAAGCAGACACCTGACCTGAGCCCAAAGCTTCATAGCTGCGATCAGTACCTTTAATTTAACCCTCTTAAAATATTTTGGATGGCCAAATTTTAACATAAAACACCCTGCTTGTTGAGAAAGCTCAAATGTAAGGGCTTTGAAGAGTGGAGAGAAAAATTCGCTTTCCAATAATAGTTGTCGAAAAATTTTAAATGAAAAGCACAAAAGTATAAGAAGAGGTCGGGGTTGCTATACCTCCATAAGCTTTTTTCTTTCTAAGTTTCCTTAAAGCTATTCTAGGGTTTTTATTTCCCCAGATGAAACTTGAAAAAAGCCCCTGCACCTTTTTAAACCATTTTCTTGGAAAGTCTAGGGGAATAGAATTAAATAAGAACGTGTACTTTGGTAGAATTGACATCTTCAGTAAATTAGATTTGCCTAATAATGAAAGTGAAAGTCCCCCCCATGATTGTAATTGTGTGGTAACTTTATTTGTAACTTTTTCGAAGTTTATCAGCGCTATTTTGTCGATGTTTTGGACTATTTGTATACCTAGATACCTAATCTCCTTCTTTATGTAAGTACTCTTAAAATTGATGTTCCATTTCATTAATTCAGTTTTTTGTTGATTAATGCTATACCCAGAAACCTTGCCAAAGCTATCTATTTTGGCCCAGATCTCTGGAAATGATCTTTCTATATCACTGGTGTAAATTATAAGGTCATCTGCATAGAGTCCTATTTTTTTCTCCCATCCATTACAGGTGAAGGGGTTGATGTTCTGACAGGTTCTCAATATACACGCTAGGGGTTCAATGTAGATGTTAAAAGTTAAGGGGACAGGGGACACCCCTGTCTAGTACCCCTTCCTATTTGTATTGACCTAGATAATTTCCCATTAATCAAGATTTTAGCCGTGGGATTTTTATAAATGGCTTTAATTGCTGTCAAAAACTTTTCGCCTAGATCGAACCGTTGGATTACTTTAAACAGAAAAGACCATTTGACCCGATCAAAGGCTTTGGCAGCGTCGAGTGTCATAGCTGCCAAAGGTATTTTATAAGTCTGAGCCATATCTATCGCCGCAATAAAATCATGGGTCAGTTCGCTAAGTTGCCTCCCTTGCATAAACCCTTTCTGGTCTGAATGTATTAAACTGCCAATAACTTTATCTAGGCGTTTGGTAATGATCTTAGTATAAATCTTATGATCACAATTCAAAAGTGAAATAGGTCTATAAGACTCACATAATCTAGGATTTTTATCTGGTTTTAATATGATTGCTATTATGGCCTCTTCCCACGACTTTGGGGGGCTCTGACCTTCAGAAAAACAAGAATTAAACAACTGAAGGAGGAAAGGAGCAAGTTCTTCTTTTAGGATAATATATAACTCATTAGGGATTGAATCAGGGCCAGCCGATTTCCCCTTTTTAGGGAGTTAATCGCTTGGAAAACTCCTCTCTTGAAATAAGGGTGTTTAATTTATCTTTTTCATCTCAATGGAGTGTAGGAAGAGCTACATCTGACAAGAATTCCTCCGTTCTATCTTCCTCAAGTGCTGACTCGTCAGTATATAGGTTCTGAAAAATTGGACAAAAGCCTCCTCTATTTCAGAGTCTTCTGAGATAATGTTACCTGAACTTAAACAACGAAGATCTCTTATCCAATTTCTGGTCTGGTCCACCTTAGTTTTCCACGCCAGAAGTTTACTGCAACCCTCCCCATAATCATGATGTGCTATTCTACTAGCATCCCATTTTTTTTTAATTTGAGTTTCTAAAAAGTCAACCAGCTTTTGTTTCGCAGAATTTAATTCTCTAAGAATATTAGGATTCTCCTGATCTTGTTCTAGGTGTTCCTGAGACAGCTATACATTTGCTTACAAATTTTTAGTCTCCTCTTTAATCTTCTTAGAGTGGGAAAATGATATAGCTGTTAAAATGCCTCGAAGGTAGGCTTTATACGTATCCCAAATTACTTGAGAGGAGGCTGAGTTATTATTAAATTCAAAGAAGACCTTTGTTTCCTCCTTCAGTTTATCAATTACTTCCGTTTCTTGTAGTAATGCTCGATTGATGGTAAATCTTCGAGGGGGAGCTCACCTCCAATACCTGTTCCAACACAACTGCCGAGTGATCGGACATATGTTCCGGGACATGACTAATGAAAGTAACGTTTTTACTTGTGGCAATATCCACTAAAAAAAGTCAATTCTAGAGCGGTGTCCACACTTTTTATTATAAAAGGTGAACCTTCCCCCCGAAGTCTTGGACTTTTGGGCCCTCTCTCTCCAGATATCCACAAGCCCTATATCAGACATTGATTGTCTCAGGGCACTTCTCATTTTCTGAGTATTAACTCCTACTCTAGTTGAGGTAGAGTCTTGACTTGGGTCAAGGACTAGGTTAAAATCCCCCCCTAATATAACTCGATCATTTATTTTCGATAAATGGAAGAGTATAGTGTATAGAGTGGCCGGATCATCCTGATTTGGCCCATAATAACTAACAAAGGTAATCCATATGCCACACATCTTGGCTCTGGCGGTTACCCACCTTCTCTGTGGATCCACCATACACTCCCCTAGGATGGCATGGGCAGATTTTTTGATTAAAATGGCGACCCCTTTTACTGTACATGATTGTGTTGTACAAATGCAGTGCTCAATCCACTTTTGTTGTTTTAAAACTACTTCCCACTACTCTTTGAGTAAATGTGATTCCTGAACCATAATTACATTTCACTCAGACAATCTTAAATACTCTAATATTCTTTTTCTTCTTGAGGGGACCCTTAACCCATTAACGTTCCATGACATGGTTCTCATTTTATTTAATTTTCCATTATTAGTAAGAGAAGGCCCTGGGCACATTAAATTCACTATCATCGGGACCTATGATCTACCTTTTGCCTTAAATCAATAAATGAGGACTTTTTTTAATGTTTTTCTCCCATATGCTCCCCCACCCTATGTGTGAAATTTTTATATTTTCTCTTTTGTGTGTGACCCACCCCCACCCTTGGGGAACCCTCCCTTTCTACTACTAGAGGTAAAATTAGAAACCTCTGATTTTTAGGCTCTTTCTCTGGTCAGGCAATAAAATGTTCATTTGGATGTGCTCTTTATTTGTTTTATCAGATCATTTGCATCTTCCGGATCTTTAAAGTTAAACATTTTGTTGTTCCACATTACCTTGAGGGAGGCGGGGAAGCGTAGATTTGCTGTGGCCCCCAGATTTCTTAATTCCTGCATCGATTTCCCCAACTCCCATTGTTTGTCTTGGGTGATGTGAGAAATGTCTGATCTGATGCGGAACGACCACTCAGCTCTCTTATATATCCCTGCATTTAATCCTGCTGTTAAGATCTTTTCCTTGAGTACATACGTTTTAAAATTCACTAAGATCCTCCTAGGATTTTTTTTTCCAGGTCTTTTTGAAAATGGATCCCGATGTACTCTTTGTATGTCCTCTTCAAGAAATTGTTTCTCAAATTCAGGGTGCAGTTCTATAAGAAGGTTAATTATAAAAGTTCTAATGTCTCCGCCCTCCACATCCTCCGGTATATTCAGGAACCTGATATTATTTCTCCTTGCATTGTTCTCCAAGCTTTCCATCTTTTCCAGTAAGGTTTTATCTCCCCTTTTATTATTTGAATTTCCTTTATATTTTCTTCTACTTGCTTTGTAAGTTCCTCTACGGCTAACTCCACCACCCCAACTCTTCCGGATATATCAATGAACTTAGCCTCTAGAGATTCACAAGCCGTTTGTATTTTTAGTTGATTGCTTTCAGAGATGGCAAATTTGTCTCTTATTTCTGTTAATAGGGTCGTTAATAGGCCCTCTGTATTGGAATGATCTCCTGTAGAACTTACTGATATTAAAGTTCTTTTAAGGCCTAGCTCTTCTGCTACCATATTATCGCTTCGAGGAGGGTTTAGTAGCTCCATATTCTGGCCTTTCACCTGAGTCTCTATTCCATTAGGCTGGGTAGCCCTATTCTCTATTTTTGACCTAGGGGGTGAAGAGGGTGAAGAAGGTGAAGAGGGTGAGGGGATACTGGCACTAGCCCCTTCATCGATTGATCGGGTTAGAAGTTCAAATCTATTTTTGAGACCTATTGGCTCCATTAGTTTGTTAGAGATAGGTGAAGTTTCCTGAATTTTAAAATATGATCTGAGAGAGGGTGTAACACGGGAACTACTTATGTTTGGTTTGAGGTGTTTTTTTCGCCTTTTACCGAGGGGGGTCTTTCCTAGTGCGGGCTTTGTATTGCAGGCCGTAACTAGACTTTCAGTGACTTTAGAAGTTTTAATTTGTGCTTGTATTTTAGGCGCTGAGCCTCTGTTATCTGACTCGTGGGAGGGAAGGCTTCCCCCCCAAATATCCCTACTTCTAAGGGTATATCTGTTTGGTATATTGGAGCCTGCGCTTGTACCCTCCACTTGCCTCTCCTCTTGCTTTCCCTCCCCCGGACTCCCTCGCTCAACTTTCAATTTAGGCCCCCAGTCTCGTCCCTTCCTCCTTACCGAGGTCATCAGTAGAGGCCATCCATCTGGACCTTTTTCCTTTCGGTCAGTCAGAACTCTGATGTTTTGTAATTCTTCAGAAATTATTATCCCGGTATCAAGCCGAGGGTCCCGATGTGAACAAATAGAAACTGGCGACCGACTCCCATCGCTCCTCAAACTTATCCCAGCAGCTGCGCGTCTCCCGCATGCGATCTTTTCTGCCGCCTCTAACCAGCGGCCTCCCCGCATCGCACCCCCTCCTCCGACCGCCACCTCTGCACTCCTGCGTCAAAAAAAAAAGCCGGGAACTTCCCCCAGTCTTTTCTTTTCTAGGTGAAGTACTCACAAACAAAGGAAGCCAAATGAAGTGCCAACCTCTACCGGTAAATAAACCGAACAAATGCTCTCTTCATTTTTTTATTTTTTTTTCCAGGCAGCGTCCGCGTTTGCTTTTATATTGCTGTATACCAATACGCCGCTTAACTGCCCACAGAGCAAAGCAGTCCCCCCCAGAACAGTCCAGGACAGACCCCGCAGAAGCAGTTCCGCACTACCCCCAGCCGAGACCGCCCCATACGCCGCGGCCGATGTCGACCACCTCAGGGCGTTAACCGAAGCAACCGCAACTAGACGCTGTAACCGCCGTCCTCTGCACTCCGTCGAGCCGCAGCAGCCGAGCAGAGCCCACGCCGAAGATCCGCGTCGGAGATCGAGGATCCGAAATCAGGTCACAAAAAAAGAGCTGGCTCGTACCGGTAAGCACATCCAGTCTTTTACCGTTTTTACCTAAACATGCCTTAACAGAGAGAGAGCCTCCGAACGCCGCTAACCGACGGCCGCCATTTTCCCCCTTAGTCCTCGGTCCACCTACAATGTAGTGATGATCATCTGAATGTTACTGATATACGGGCAGTTGATTATGGGGACACTGAGATCAAACCTTAGGTTTTTTTGAAGACAGTTTGAATTTTCAAGACAGAATCATCCATACTAAAATATACGTGGCTGTGAATGGAAAGGATACTCAAGGATGGATTGACCAAGGAAAATTGGGAATGGTTTTGCGACCTGGTACTAGTATTCCCATCATGTTGGTTGATTGCTTTCAAGAAAATGTTTGAGATGTGGGTGCTATACTGAGAAAATATCCACAGGTTTTTGAAGATAAGATTGGTGTTGTGAAGGGGTTTGAGCACGAGATTATATTAAAACACAATGTTATGCCTGTAGTACACAAAGTTCGTGAAGTATCTCTATGTGTCAGAGATGACTTGAGAAAACATCTTGATCAATTATGTGCTGATGGTATCATTGAACCGGTTAATGCAGCTGAATGTGTAAGTGCAGTTGTTATTGCTAAAAGAAAACGGTAATATCAGTTTATGTGCGGATTTAAGGGCATTAAACAAAAACATTGTGGTGGATTACCATCCTCTACCAAAAATTCATGCGGTACTGACAATTTTAGGAGGGGAAAAGTATTCTAGCAACATAGACTTAAAGGCTGCATACCATCAAGTTGCTCTTAAAAAAGAATCACAAATTTTAACCACATTTATAACTCCTTTCGGTGCTTATAAATACTTGCGATTACCATTTGGGCTAGCATCTGTCGCTAGCGTTTTTCAAAAACGAATGTATTGTCTATTTAAGGATGTACATGGCGTTCAAGGCTTCCAAGACAATATTTTAATTTTTGCTAAAACCATGCAACAACATAATGAGATCTTGGACAAAGTATTGTCCATTTTGTGTGATTGTGGTATGACTCTATCACAAGATAAATGTAAATTTTTAACTAACTCTGTTGACTATCTAGGACACTGTATATCATCTGATGGTGTAAAACCTAAGGAAGACTTAATCAAAGCCTTAAGAGATATACCATCTCCGCATAATAAGGATGAATTAAAATCCTTTATTGGTTTATGTGATTATTATGCTAGGTTTGTAAGTGGGTATGCCACTCTCATGGAACCTTTAAAAAAGCTTTTGAGGAAGAAGGAAACATTTCTTTAGGAGAGCGAGAAAAAACAAGTGTTTGATGAAAAGAACACTTGCTAATGTACCAGCATTAAAAACTTTTGTGAGTGGTGCTACTTGCATTATATCAGCGGATGCTAGTGCTGTAGGCTTAGGTGCTGTCCTTTGTTAAAGAGTGGGGTCAGAAGAAAACACCATAGCTTTTGCATCAAGAATTCTATCAGATGTAGAGAAAAGGTACAGTACGATAGAAAGAAAGGCATTAGCTTGTGCATGGGCCATCGAAAAGCATAAAACCTATGTTTGGGGTACCAAGTTTATATTATGTAGTGATCATAAACCTTTGATGTATTTGTTAAATGACAAAGGGTGGTCCGCAGCTTCTTCCAGGCTCATTCGCATCCTATCTAAGCTACAAGAGTACAACTTTGAAATTAGGTATATACCAGGAGGAAACAATGCCCGGGCTGACTGTTTATCAAGATTACCTTTGGACCATGATATTGATAAGTTGGATTATTTGGATCTTGAGTGTGTAGGAGCATGTGTGGATGTGATAGAAGTGTGTCAGGGAATCAATAAGGAGGAGGAATGGAACAAAGCTTATGCAGAAGATCTCAATTTATTAAAAGCCATTGAGTATGTTAGTAATGGATGGCCACCATTAAAACATTTACAAGGAGAACTGCATTGCTATGGTCAAATAGCGCTACAACTTACAGTAGAATCTGGAATCTTGTTAAGGCTGGTAAATTTATTGCTCCAAATAGTTTGAAGCCCAAGATTATTGGTTTAGCTCATGCTGGACATTTAGGTGTCACGTCCACTAAGAACATTTTAAGGCAACAGTTTTGGTGGCCTCATATGGACAAACATGTGGAGGAGTTTGTTGATAAATGTGAAGAATGGTTACTGTCCAACAAACATTGGAAAACTAAGAAAGTTCCTTTAGTACTGACGCCTTTTCCTGAAATTCCATGGATCAAATTGGCATTAGATTTCTCTGGGCCTATATCACAATTGTTGGAGGGCTTTAAATATATGATAGTACTGTTTGATTATTATTCCAAATGGGTTTATTATGATTTTGTATGTGAGGTCAGTACTCAAGCAGCCATAGATTTTCTTAGTAAGGTATTTGCTTTAGAAGGCAATTCTTCATAATTAGTCACAGATAATGGAGTACAACTTGTGTCGCAAAAATTGAGTTATTTTTAAAGGACAAAGGTAATAAGCATTAAACCATTGCTCTTTACATTCACAGTGTCAAAGGGGCTGTTGAGTCAACAGATTGCTTAAAGAAGGAATCCAAATTGCTCTTACTTGTGGCGTAAATGTTGAGGAATTTTTAAGAAGTAATGTTTGGGCCTATCACAATACACCCCACTCTGTCACAGGTGTTACCCCATTCCTTCTACTAAGAGGTAGGGATGCCTGCACAAATTTGCTACCCACATGGTTGAATGACAAAGCACCTTCAAGAGAAAAACAAGATCGTATGACTGATGCGGAGCTCAGATTAAAAGTGGAAAGTTCTCAAGGCAGGATGAAACAGTATTATGATCAAACTCAAAGTTTAAGTAAGATTGAAATCAAAGTGGGCAATTGGGTTATGTTGCGGAACATGAATGCCAAGAAATCTGAGGTGGATTTTCGTTTTAATGGTCCATTTAAAGTTTGCAAGGTTGCCCGCACTTCAGTACAGTTGAGTGATGGGCGTTGGTGGTCTAAAAAGAATTTGATTGTATTGCAATATTTTCAAAAGAACATTATCTGGAGGAAGTTAGCTATGCCTAGTGATGCTCTTCTTGCTGTAGGAGTTCTGCAAGAGTGTGATCCTTTTAAACAAGTTAGTACTTCTCATGTGGAAGATCATAATTTGCAAATGACTTCTTCGACTGTGGCCACAGGTTTTGGAAAATATCATGAGGGCCCGTCTCAAACTTGTTCTCGTTATGATGAGGGTACGGTAGATGAAGAAAATAACATTTTTACTACAAGATATGGACGTGTGTCAAGGAAACCTAGTTATTTGCAAGAATTTGATATATAATGTTTTATTTTTTACTGTTATCTTTGTTTCAAGCAGTTTCTATAATCAATTTTAGTTTTTGCTACATATGTTATATATGAATGTTAGCTCAATTGTTTTATTTCTCTATGTTCATTGTAAGGGGGAGATGTGGTATCCTTAGAATGTAAGTGCTCGTGCACCTCTGCTCAAGACTGCTGTTATGACATTAGCTTTCTGGTGTTCTGGTTCCAGCATTCGGCGTTTAGCCAGTTGACGGTTGGAGCCAGGCTGCCAGGCTGCCAGGCTGCCAGGAAGCAAAGAGGTGTCCTGCCTCCTCAATCTATGTACTATCATAAATAAAGGTCTTTCTCACCTATTCGGAGGCTCCTGACTTCGTCACTAAAGTTTGTTTCACAAAAGTGACCCAAACTGGCGCAAAATGTTTATTTGGAATTTATTTTCCAGTGTAAAAGATGTTTTAAGCTAAAAGGTTGCCTAAAAGTAACACATTACTTTGCCCCAAGGGGGTGTTCCATTGATGCTACATGGACGTTCCCCTACAACCATCCATGGTTTTTGACACAAAACTCTATCTACTAACAATAGATATTAAACAGGGTTTTACACCAAAAAATAACATGTCTTTGAGGCAGGCGTAAAATGGAGAAATGTTTTTATTTCATTTAACTTTTCCGACTTCTCACTGTACAGTACACATTCAAAGTAGGGAAAGTTCTAAAGTTTGTATAGGCACATTATTTTGTACTGGAAGGGTACCCTTCTAGTACAAAACCTATAATAGACATGATACAGACACACTTTTGCACTATGGTGGAAAATGTTTGAAACGCCAGGCAGCCTGATTGTATCCAACGCTATGGAGAGAGCAGGAGAGCACCATATCTTAGTAGATAGGTGGGCTCCTGCTCTCTCCCTCTCACGCAGAGTGGTGCACCAACTTCAGTTGCTGCGCTGTGTTGTGTAACAACTTTGCAAATCTGGGCAGCAGTATCACCTTCTTTAGATTTTCACCTTCCAAGTGTTTCAAGAATCCCAAAATGTGTGATGCTGAATCCCTTGCTGCATCAGCATCCTCCATTGTATCAATCTTTTTCTAAAGTTACATAACCGTCAGTATAAACAATCGGATAACATCAACATTGAACTCAAAATGGCCGCACTTCATGCAAAGTTCCGATCAATTTAGGCCCCGTGCACTTCTCGTACGGTACCTGCCGTCGTTCGGTACCACTGCCCAGCAGAAATCAAATCAATTTGTAAGTGGAATGGTGCACCCAGAAATATGGAAGTCCACAAATTCTCGGTTTTATTCCACAATGTTTTTATTCTTTCTTTGATTCATAAAAGCATTTTTTTTCCACACATGAGAACATCCAGCCAATGCGTTTAGTTCAAATATGTTTATGAACTTCGTCAGGGCTCAAATATATTCACATTCTTTATGCTCCTTGTCTAGAGATCATACAGGTTCAATTCCCAAAATTCATAGATTAAGTCAGGTAATTGTTATAATCCAATGAAACACATGATCATGGATAGGGTCCATTAATTGGGTATATTCGTCCTGTCCAATAAAGTACTGGGGAGTAGTGCCTCCCAGATGATACCTTAGTACGTATCAGGTCTCAAGAGCCATGTCTGTCATCAAAAAAGACATAACAGTCATGGTAGCACTGTGCTTGAATTTCTGCACCACTAAACACTCCATTATTCCACTGCACCTCACCCACAGATCTCCTCACCTGATATTTAGGTCTATACATTTTTCTACTTTGGGTGCCTGAATGGTCACTTAGTCCGGGATCCTGAACCCAAAGATCCCTGAATATCCTGTATTATATCAGGCCATGAATCAGAGAACCATCCGCATCCTTCGTGTCTGGAGGCTTCTGTTCACCCTCAAGGAACCAGGGACTTCCTCTTTTGGTTGGCACTCAGGAGCCTCTCTGCAAGTGATGTCCTTGGGGATTGCATACAACTTCATACTTGATGTCTTTTGTATTGTGGGTAGAGACGTGATCTGAATATGGAAAAGCTGCAGGAATTCACTCCAAATGCCTTTCTTTCTCTCTGTCTCTATACCCCTTTCTTACTTGCTGTGTGCATCTCTCTCATTCTCCCTATCACTTTTAGCCCCTAACTCTAGTTCTTCCTTTTTCTCTCATACTCTACTTTTTTTCCTCTCCTTGGTGTCTCGTATTCTACCTATGTGCTTCACTCAGTCTCTCACATTTGCCCTCTCTCTTTTCCTATCTCTCTGTCTACAAATCTCCCTCTCTCTCCCACTCCTGACTCTCCTGTGCACTCTTTCTTCAGTTATTTGTATATCTCTTAGGCTCTTATTCCACCTGTCTTTTTGTATCTCTACTTGAAGTTTTATTTTCTTTCTCTGTCTTGCAAACCGTCCCTTTTTCTCCTGTCTTGCTCTCCACTGTCTGCCTCTTTCATGTCCCTCTGCCCCTTGAATTTCTTTGTACTGTACTTAATGTTATATTCTTATGTGTCCCCTTTATTACTTTGCTGCAGACAGTAACAGATAGTCCTCATGTGCCCAGAGGCAGCATTTAAACCAAAGGAGAATCCACAGGTGGAATTTTCTTTACCATCCCATCTCTTTGATGAAGGAAATTCCACTGGTGGATTGCATTTAGCACTACCTCTTGGAATGCCGACAACCTCTAAACTAAGTGGTAGACTGAGGGAGAGAATTAGGATAGTGCATGTGAGGCAGTAACCATCCTTCCTTTTTTCTTGTAGACCAGGAAATGTTTGACACCCTCGTCTGCTTTCCTCTCCTCTCCATCATTTCCTTCACCATTCACTTTTTTAGTTTTATATAGCGCACACTCTACCCAAATATATTGAAGTGCTTTGCATGCACACATTAATTTTTTTTAGGCACTGGGATATTTAGTGATATGCCCAGAATCACAGAATGATTAGCCAACGCCGAGACTAAAACCTGGGGGTGATTACGATGGTGGACGGACTTCTAAGTCCGTCCGCCATCGTCCCGGGATTGGGACCACCCGCCTATATGGCGGCAGTCCCACACCTCCAATTACAATGCGGCCGCCGTGGCAGTTTCAACATTGCGGCGGGTGCTGCTGGCTGCAGCACCCGCCGCAATGTTGAAAATGCAGGTTTTGTTTTTCCCTGCACTACGTGGCAGGCACCATGTGGTGCCTGCCATCTGGTGCAGGGAAATGTAGGGGGGCACCATAGGTGCCCCCAAGTACAAAACAAAAGTGCCCCTGCACAGGGGGGGCCCGCAACGGGCCCCCAAAGTCAATCCCCGCCAACCTTTCCATGGCGGTGTAACCGCCATGGAAAGGCTGGCGGGATGCAGCATCCTAATGTGGCGAACGGTGTCAGCTAGGCACCGCCACCATTCTAGGGATGCGGGGCGGGTCCGACAGGCAATCATAATGATTGCCTCTGTCGGACCCGCGGCAAACAGGCTTTCCGCCCACCAGCACACCGCCCGCCATCCTTATCTGGCAGGCCTTACGATGGCGGTGAACCCGCCACCGGCAGCCTGCCAGTGGCGGGTTCACCGCCATCGTAATGACACCCTAGTTCTCAAGTTCCAAAGTCAGCAGCTCTGGCCCTTATACCCCATCCTCTACCACTTTCCTGCCTGCCTCTTCTCCACTTTTGCTTTCCAGCTTTCTATCTTTAACAATTTCTGCCTGTCTCGCCACTCTCTTTCATCACTTCTTCTCCCTAATCTCTTCCCCCTCAGTCCTTCTATCTGTCTGCATCTCTAGCACTCTTATCCTCTCTCCTCTACCTTTCCTCTCTTCCTCACTTGATTTCCTTTTCTTCTTATCACATTTTTGTCATTCTTCTCCACTCTGCTGTCTCACTTTTCCTTTTGCCTCTCTCCACATTGCTCTCCTCGCTCAGTCCATTTTGTTAATGTCCTGCCATGTCTATTTTCCCTACCCTTTGTTATTTTGGATCGAGTGAATGTTTTTCACAGTAATGTTTAAAAAACATATATATATTGTGCTGTCAAAAACATTTTTCTTTTTGCTCATTGTGGTTGCTTGCATTACTTTTTATTTTTGTTCAGTGGTGAACCAGAGCTGCCTCCCAGATAACAAGGTGGAAGAGGGCTGCTACTGGAGACAAAAGTAGAGCCTCTTAGATGGCCATCACATTTAATCTTTCTCCCTGCACAGTCCCCTTTCCCTCTACCCCAGGTAACATTAGTGCTGGCTGTGAAGCTCAAAAAGAGCTCAGCCACTCTCAGTGGCCTCACTGTCAGGATGAGAGATTAGGGATAGGAGGAGACCCCCACATGCTATGCCTGCTTAGTTTGTCCCATTGTCCTACTGCACAAGACAATAAGCCAGCCATTCCCTGTACTTGGTTATAACGAGCTCCAATCTTCCCTCTAAGGCTGCAGAAGCCTCTAACACCTAGCTCCAGCTGCCAAGCCCACCCAGGAAATTGTGATTTTATCTATGTTAGAAAAAACAGGCCCACCAGCTGGCCTTTGCCTCAGGCCCCTCGGGCAATCGCCAATTGCCAGCCCTGCCAATACGACGCTGGTCTTCACAGTACTCCCGAAAGGAGGACAGGATTATCTCCTCATGAAATAATCATGGGCAGAGCCATGAGACTGCCAGCAGTGCCTGCAAATGCGCCTGTGAACATTACAGATGACATGAGCCTTGATTACTGCAAATTGATGTGGTGTGTTCTATTTCTCATCAGGTTAAAGAGAATACAGCCCCACCTCAACAGCAGTCCCATGACCTCAGTCCCGGCAACTGGGTTATGGTGATGAAGCATGCCAGTGGTTACAGTGAGACAAAGGGAGCAGGTTAGTCAAGCTGTTGGGGACCAGCAAGAGTCTGGGACCGCACATGTTTGGACTGAGGGGGGTCTGACTGAGCCAACAGTGGAAGTAGGAACAAGAGGGTCCCATCCTGTACGTTTGACTGCGCTGGATTCAGACACTGGTGAAGGTCCTAGAGCCGCAATAACGCGAGTAGTGCCTGAAGACCAATGGAGTTTGTCTAAAGTGCGAGTGCCATACAATGTCCCAGAAGACACTACTGAGTAATCTGGCCTAAGTGGCAGTGATGATGAATGGCCAGCAGCAAGGAGATCAAAGAGAGCAAGAATACCCTGTTGAAGGTAGTCCTCACCTGAATGGACATACCTTGCTGCCAATGACTGGGAGATAGAATTTTGGACATTTTGTTATAACAATTCAAATCCAACTGAGCCTCCTTGAACTGAACTTTGTGGCCGATCTGAGTTTTGAAATTGTATTGCCACTAGGCAGACAGAGACACTTTATCCTGGATATGATCCTTAGAGAATATGAACTGTGCATTTATTGAGGATGCTCATATAGATTTTGTAGGGATGAAAGAAGAGTACCTAGGCCCAAGTCTGCTGAAGGAGCATAACGTTGTCATTTAGAATAACACTGAGTCAGGCTAAGGTGACTCACGAAGACCTTGTAAATGCCATAATTGCATTTCATTGCATGGATATTGGTTTTCCACTCTTGCACAAGTGGAAATCAACGGAGAAAACTTTTGCTGTTGCTTCATTTCAACCAATTGGTCTGATCCTGAAAAAGTCATGGAGCCTAGTAGAAACAGTGGTAGACGTAGATACATATATACACGAATGTTAGTTGTAATAACTTTAGTATTAAATGCTTTGCTTGTAGGGTTGAGCTTACCTACACATTCTGTTACAGGGGAAATTAGGACAATAGGTGTCCCTAAACCACCACTTCCTACTGACAATAGTTTGCCTTCATTTGATGATAAAGACTTACAGGTAGATACATGTAGAGGAGATAATTCACTGAATGTTTATTCTAAATTACTTTATGAGTATGTTGATGCTAGAAATTGCTATGTGTGCATGCAATTACCTCCCTCCACTGTAGAGGGCATCACGTATCACTATATTCCTATATAAGTATGGTGTGTCGTTGTCTGTTGATGAGCGTTTTCTATAGAAAGGGACATCTCCAATATTACTATTCAAACTATGACATAGGGCCTGATTTAGAGTTTGGCGGACCGGGTTACTCCATCTCAAATGTGACGGATATCCCGTCCGCCGTATTACAAGTCCATTCTATCCTATTTCACTTGAAATATGGCAGACATGATATCCGTCATGTTTGTGACGGAGTAACCTAGCCACCAAACTCTAAATCAGGCCCTTTGTTTTCTCAGAAATTCCTTTGCTGAAACATTTGAATTGTCAACCTGATGCTAAAAAACTAGAAATAGTTGGACACTTCTTTAAACCTACTGTGACATTAGACACTGCTTATGCTCATAGACACAACTTGAAATGTATATTGACTGGTGTTTTGAAGAGATGTATAGATTCAGTAGAAGAGAGGAGAAGAAATATAATGGCCAGAGCAGCAAATCTTACAAGTGCTCCAAATTGGGCCAAGGAAGAGCTTGAGCATAAGGTAGCGGGAAATATAGCCGCTTTAGCATTAGATTGGCAACATCCTGGGAAATGTGTGTATATATACTTGAAAATCCAAATTAGCACAAATTTTCTGGGGTAGGACTGAATGTGATCAGACCTGGTCAGTGTGACTGCTCTCTCCCGCGCAGCTCCACCACGAAGTGTTGACCCCTGAGCTCCGCTGCAGGGTGTTCGAGGCCCTCCTCCACCCGCAGGCTCCTTGCTGTGCCTCATCCCTGGTGGTCCAGTGGGACAGCACTCTGCTCTTCTGCTGCTCTGCCCCTCTTGCCTCTTTTTCTCTTTTCCATTTATTATCTTCCTTCTCTCCCTGTTTCCTTTCCTTACTGTTTCTCTCTAGTTTTTCCTTTTCCTCGATTCCTGTGCCGCTTTTTTCCCCGCGCTTTTCCCCTGCCGCTGCTTCCCCCGCAGCCCCTCCCCCTCCAGTGTGTACTTCCCACCTCCCAGCTGACCCGCCCTCCCCCAATCTCTAATTAATGGTGGCCGCTGAGCATTAAGAAGAGCAAGACCACTGACCTGGTCAGTGTGACTGCCCCCCTGTGCAGCTCCACTATTAAGTGTTGACCCCTGAGCTCTGTTGCAGGGTGTTCGAGGCCCTCCTCCATCCGCAGGCTCCTGCCTGCACCTCATCCCTGGTGGTCCAGTGGGAGAGCACTCTGCTCTTCTGCTGCTCTGCCTCTCTTGCCTCTTTTTCTCTTTTCCATCTTTTTATTTATTTTCTTCCTTCTATCCCCGTTTCCTTTCTTTTCTTTCTGTTTCCGCTATTCCTGTGCCGCTTTTTCCCTGCGCTTTTCCCCCGTCGCTGCTGCCCTGGCTCCCCTTCCCCCCTCCTGTGTGTCCTTCCTGCCTCCCAGCTGACCCGCACTCCCCCGATCCCTACTTAATGGCGGCCTCTGCGCGGGCAAGAACAGAAAGACCACTGACCTGGTCAGTGTGACTGCTCCCCACCCGCACAGCTCCACCACTAAGTGTTGACCCCTGAGTCCCCTGAGCTCTGTTGCAGGATGTCCGAGGCCCTCCTCCTCCCGCAGGCTCCTAAATGCGCCTCATCCCTGGTGGTCCAGTGGGAGAGCACTCTGCTCTTCTGCTGCTCTGCCCCTCTTGCCTCATTTTCTCTTTTCCATCTTTTTATTTTTTATCTTCCTTCTCTCCCTGTTTCCTTTCTGTTTCTCTCTGTTTCCTCCTTTATTCCTGTGCTGCTTATTTAGCCACGCTTTTCCCCCGCCGCTGCTGCTCACGGGGCCCTTCCCTCTCCAGTGTGTCCTTCCCACCTCCCAGCTGACCCACCCTCCCCCGATCACTACTTAATGGCGGCCGCTGTGCGGCCGTGAAGCGGACGCGCGCAGCGGGCGCACCAAAGGAAAGCCCGTCTGCGCCCGTCCGCGACCAGCACCAGGGACCTTGGTCCTCCGACCCGCCTCTGCTACGAAACCAGTACCCTCCATGCTCTCAACCCTGGATGCAGCAACAACTGCCAGCTTTCAACGCCGAGCAACACCCAAGGCCTGATCTCCTGTCTACACTGCCTCTGCACCTTCACCCACCTCCGGACACCAGCAGCAGCCCCCAGCCTTTCGGACTTCACCGCTCACAAACCTTTCCCACTGCATCCTCCTCAACGTGCGCTCCCTACATAAGCATGCAATAGAAATCTGGGACCTCCTCAACACCTATGCGCCCGATGTCGCCATCCTCACAGAAACTTGGACCAATGCCAACTCCACGCCCAACATTGCCACCGCCATTCCCGATGGATACAAGATCCTGCGGAAGGACCGCCCCATCCGCCCAGGAGGAGGCATTGCCATCGTCCCCAAAAGCACCCTCCGCATGATGACCACAAGCCCGGACGACACTACGACCCTCATGGAGCACCTCCATTTCCAGATTCAGACCAACCCTCAAACGACTCTCTGCGGAACCCTCGTCTACAGGCCACCTGGCCCCACGCACCTTACACCGACACCATTACTGACCTCACCACCAGATGATCAACTCCTCCCTTGAAACCGCCACATTCCCAGAAGATTGAAAACACGCCGAAGGCAACCCCCTTCTGAAGAAACCCTCCGCAGACCTGACGGACCTCAAAAACTTCAGGCCCTGGACGTCTCCCAATCCGGATTCCACAGCAACCACAGCACCAAGACCGCTCTACTCGCCGCCACCGATGACATCTGCTTCCTCCTCGACCAGGGTCAAACGGCAGCCATCACCCTCCTGGACTTCTCGGCTGTCTTCGACACCGTCTCACCCGCACACTAGCAACCAGACTCCACGTCGCCGGCATCCGCGGAAAGGCCCTCGAATGGATATGCTCATTTCTCACGGACAGAACTTAGTGAGTCAGACTCCGGTCCTACCTCTCAGAATCAACAGAGACAAACTGTGGAGTGTCGCAAGGATCCTCCTTCAGCCCCACCCTCTTCAACATCTACATGCCCCACTCTCAACCATTGTTAGAAACCTCGGGCTCAACATCATCTCCTACGCCGACGGCACCCAGCTTATCCTCTCCCTCACCAACGAACCCAACATCACCAGACACAACTTCCAAGACGGGATGAAAGCTGTCGCCACCTGGAAGAAGAACAGCTGCCTGAAACTCAACTCCGAGAAAACCGAAGTCCTCATCCTTGGCTCCACCCCCTCCGCACGGGACGACTCCTGGTGGCCCCCGCCCTTGGAACCCCCCCCCACCCCGACGGACCACGCACAAAACCTCGGCATCATACTAGACTCATCGCTCACAATGAACCGCCAGATCAATGCCGTATCCTCGGCCTGCTTTAACACCCTCTGCATACTCTGAAAAACGTTCAGATGGATCCTAGCCGAATCCAGAAAAACTGTCGCGCATGCTCTCATCAGTAGCATACTGAACTACGGCAACACTCTCTACGCTGGAATCAACAAGAAACTACTTTGCAAACTCCAGACTGTCCAGAATGCCGCAGCCAGACTGATCCTAGCGATCCCCTGCCGCAGCCACATCACCCAACACCTCCATGATCTCCACTGGCTCCCCATCAAAAGAAGAATAAACTTCAAACTCCTCACTCATGCATTCAAGGCCCTCCAAACACCGGACCAACTTACCTGAACAACCGCCTCTCCTTCCACGCAGGTTCACTGACACAACATCGACCTCAAAAATATTGATGTAATAAATATTGCTGAAAAAATATAGAATACAAAAAGATCTACTCCCTATACTTAAACGGGTAAGTACAAAAATATTGGGGGGAAAAAATCGATGTAAAAAATATAGTTGTACAAAATATCGATTTTTATATATATATAAAATTAAATAATAAATATTAAATATATGAAATAATAAAATTATTTTTCACTAAATAAATTAGATTTAATATACATTTTAACAAATATAATAAATAATCTTAATTAAAAAAGTTAAACACACATACATAATCCTTTTTAACCTATTTATGCACTTGGGTGTGCTAAAATAAATAATTTTTGAAAATCTTACCTCTGTTGTGGTGCTGTGTATTCTCGCTGGAGTGGAAGGATCAGCGAAGAGTCTAATTGTGAATAATTAATATATATATATATAGTGGACAAAGAAATAAGGACTGAATCTGATACAAACAGAACCATTATAAACCTAACACAAGTGAAATTAACTAATGATAAAGAAAATATTTTGAAGTTAGGTTTATCGTTTGCCCCAGAAACAGACTTTGATTACGCTTCCACAAGACTGGATATCTACAAAGCTGTTAGAAAATTGAAATTGAGGAAATTCCATGCGCTAAATAAGACACATACGGAAATGAGAGACATGGGAAAAGCCGGGGGATTGACACAATCAGATGCCCCTATTCTTATGGAGATGCAGGAATTGTGGGAGACAGAAGGGGCTGGGTATGATGAATTCAATCAGCAACACAACAAGCCTGGTGGTGATATCACATATCCACGACAAAATATACAATCGACACCATACAAGCCATTGTCCACATTAACCCCATAATGCCTCGGGATTCACTGGATGTCTTCCATGAAAATGTCACAGCCCAGATTAAAAAATTGCATAAGGAAACTCAAATTAAGCGGTGCAAATATAATAAACAGAATCAACAATAAGAAGCCCTTATTCTGAAACTGAAATCTGAGAAGAACATGATCATAAGGAGCAGTGACAAAGGAGGAAACATTGTACTCTTGACGCGTGAGGAATACGACAGGGAGGCGTACTCACAACTCAATGACAGGGAATGCTATTTACGGAACACACCCGCGGCCATGAAGGAGGCACACAGAGATTACTACAAGAAATTGACAACATGGAAAAACAAACAACTGATTACCGAGGATGAATACAAATTTCTGAAAAAGGATAATCCGGTAACCCCATTCATATACTTCATCCCCAAAATCCATAAAGATATCAACAAACCACCTGGCAGGCCAATCATATCTGCCAGGGATGGGATCCTGGAAAAGACATCAGTTTACATAGATTATTTTTACAGGACTTTGTAAAATCATTGCAATCATATTTACAGGATACAGGGGATTTTTTACGTAAGATCAGACAAGTGGTTTGGAGGGAGGGTTACTGGATGTTGGCAGTGGATGTGACTTCCCTCTATACCAGTATCAGACACAATGATGGTATATGAGCGGTACAGTACTATCTTTCTCGAAGGCCACTTCAATACAAGGACCATAATGATATGTTACTTGAAATGTTGGAGCATTGCCTTAAGAATAACAATTTCATGTTCAATAATCTCATATATCAACAGATAAGGGGTGTAGCTATGGGGGCCAGTTTCTCTCCCAGCTATGCCTGTCTCCATATGGGCAGCTGGGAGGAACTGGTCCTCAAGCGCCAATTTGGAAAAATATTGGATGAGAATGTGATTGTTTGGCTGCGATATATTGATGATTTATTTGTATTGTGGGATGGCACCAAACAACAGGCAGTGGAATTTGTAACTGGAATCAATGTTAATGACCTGAACCTCCACTTCACAGTCACAATGAGCCAAACATCCATCACGTTTCTAGACACTGAGGTATATATACATAATGACCAAATTGAGACAAGGCTCTATAGAAAGGAAACCTCTGGAAATTCCACTTTACATGCAAGAAGTGCACACCCGGCACACCTCATTAGCAGTATCCCATATGGGGAGATGCTACGCCTCAGAAGAATATGTAGTAACGAATCGGATCTGAGGGAGGCACAGGAGCATAGCAAACGAAGATTTCGGGAGAGGGGATACTCTGAGAATGTCATCAACAGCGCCGTGATGAAATCCATGAGGCGCAGTAGAGATGAGCTCCTAATAGACAAAAGGGAGGTGGTCCAAACTGTATCTCAGGATGGGGCGACAGACAGAGGAGGAGTTGGAGGCGAGACCAACCTGTTTAGAATAATCATGGGCTACAGTAGACAGCATACTAGCTTCCACAGAATTATCAATAGGAACTGGCCCACAGTACTTAGTGACCCAGTGATTGGACCTACATTACCATGCAGGGTGTCCATCACACATAGCAGGGCCCCTTCTATGAGGGATATGTTGGTGAATACTAGTCCGGAAACAATTGAAAAGACTACTTGGCTGCAGACCAATAGTGGGTTTTTCAAGTGTAAAACCTGTAAGGCTTGCCTCCATGGTGTGAATACCAAAACATACAATAACCCCTTTAGTGACAGAGAACATAAGATTCATAAACTCCTTACGTGCAAAACAGAATATGCCATATTCGTACTTATATGTCCATGCGGGCTTCAGTACGTAGGTAGCACAAAGTTACCTGTACATAAACGCATTTTGCAACATCTTCATGCTATATCCAACCAAGACAACACATATCCTGTGGCACGACATTTTAGGGAGTTTCACAACAGCAACAATGAGGGGCTCAAATACTATGTGGTAGATGCGATTTCACCTAGTAGAAGAGGCGGTGACAGGGAATCTAAACTGCGGAAACTAGAGACAAGATATATTCTCCAGTTTGATTCCAAAACCCCAGGGGGGCTGAATGCCACGGAGGACTTACACACATGTTTGGGATAAAGGACAACATCAGTGGGTTTTAACTGTGTATTTATGGGTGTATATACATTGAATGATCATGTGATTTGAACCCCTTTTAACCTTCCATTTTAACACGGATGAGGGGTTATGAACTTGTTTTATGGGTATTTTTATACTTATATATCTATTTATATTTTTATATCTATTTATATTTAAACCAGTGGGGAATTCTCACAAACCTGTAAACAAGTATACATTGAAGTGGCTAGGACTCTCATTTTTGGAGGCAGAATCAGAGTAACAGAAATTAAGTGGGGGGTTCAGGTATCTTTTCATATGACACATTATATACTAATATATCAGTGATTTATACCCAACACACAGTTGGGACTTGATATGCAAGATACCATATCCCTGGAGGCTATTTAGAAACAAGGCCACATATCCAATATCAGTTCCAGTTAACTCTTACACTGCAACAGAGTCAAAGATAAAATAGTAACGGTCGATGATGAATCACTTAAGGTTTTTTTTTAACAGTCACAGGTTACAGGTTTAATCCATCACAAGAATAATGTTCTTACACCCACAGGTAGTTGCTACATAGACATAAATTGTAAAATTTCTACATGCAGGGTACTCTGGATAAGGGGATTTAACCCAGAATAAAACAATTTATTGTTTCAGGCAGTATTGTACAATAAACATATATAATCCATGGTGGGCGATTATGATAATTGCCCTAAGAAAGAGCGTGGTAAATCAAACATCAAGCATTCATGCCGATATTTACGTTATCAAAGTTTAACAGCAGGCCAACATTGTATTTGCACATTGATTATCAGCTGCTATGAACATATTATTTTAAACAGTTAATTTTAACCTCTTATCTCAAACTGTTATCAACATGGATTTCATTGTTTTTTTTTAACCTGCAATTGGTTTTAATATCGAAAGAGAATGAACGGCGAATAACTTTTTTATGTCTATGAGCACTCCGCTCACGTGATTGTTAGCAATTTGCACTGTCACTTTAAATATGGAAGCTCAACATGAGTACAATGTCATGTGAACAAGGTTCGGACGAGCCGAAACGTTATGGCGACATCAGAGGAATAAAGAATTGATTTGCACTACCTTTTGGTCCGTGTCCGTGGTTCGTGGTTTAAGGAGGATTCCTGTAAACTTGACGCGGAAAGGAGTTATATATATATATATATATATATATATATACACACACTTTAAAACAATGAATAAACTATTAATTTTAATTTATCTTATAATTTTAAAATTATATAAAAATGTACAAATATATATACCAATAACATAAAATATCATTTTAAAAACATTCTATTATAAATTAAAACATTAAACTATTTAAAAATATTTAAACTTACATTTCATTTCCCAATACAATCAGTGCAACAGTAGGGAAAGTGTTGGATAGCAGAGGGGTAAAAATTATTATTCCCACTCCAATGAGTGCAACAGTAGGGAAAGTGGTGGATAGCAAAGGGGTAAAATGTACTATTCCAACTCCAATGAGTGCAACAGTAGGGAAAGTATTGCATAGAGGAGGAATTAAATTTACTATTCCCACTCCAGTCAGTGCAACAGTAGGGAAAGTGTTGGATAGCGGAGGGGTAAGAATTACTATTCCAACTCCAGTGAGTGTAACAGTAGGGAACGTGTTGGATAGCGAAGGGGTAAAATTTACTATTCCAACTCCAATGAGTGCAACAGTAGGGAAAGTGTTGGATAGAGGAAGGGTCAAAATTACTAATGCCATTCCAGTGAGTGCAACAGTAGAGAAAGTGTTGGATAGCGGAGGGATAAAATTTACTATTCCAACTCCAGTGAGTGTAACAGTAGGGAAAGTGTTGGATCGCGGAGGGGTAAAAATTACTATTCCCACTCCAATGAGTGCAACAGTAGGGAAAGTGTTCGATAGCGGAGGGGTCAAATTACTATTCCCACTCCAGTGAGTGCAACAGTAGAGAAAGTGTTGGATAGCGGAGGGGTAAAAATTACTATTCCCACTCCACAGAGTGTAACAGTAGGGAAAGTGTTGAATAGCGGAGGGGTAAAAATTACTATTTCCACTCCAGTGAGTGCAACAGTAGGGAAAGTGTTGGATAGCGTAGGGGTAAAAATTACTATTCCCACTCCAATGAGTGCAACAGTAAGGAAAGGGTTGGATAGCGGATGCGTAATTTTTTTATTCCCACTCCAGTGAATGTAACAGTAGGGAAAGTGTTGGATAGCGGAGGGGTAAAATTACTATTTCCACTCCAATGAGTGCAACTGTAGGGAAAGCAGTGGCGGCTGGTGACATTTGAAAATGGTGAGGCGTAAAAGTTCCTGATGGGGGACCTATGGCGAATGAACATAGTGACTGAGCCCGGCCGTTATAGGGGGGTTTGGGGGTTCTCCCCTGAAGAAAATTTTGAAAAAGAGTGGGCAAATGGTGCATTTTCAAGCTAATTTGAGAAAGCAAGAGGGTTAATGAGGCAATTGTGAAAGTATAGTTATGACTTCAATAAAGAGATTTTATATGATAATGACGCAAGTAGCTGCTTATTCAGTATAACCACAGTTCACCTCTCTGGTTAGTGACACAACCTCTTGCGCTACCATGCTCCACACATCTAATACATAAAGCATGGCATATCATATGGACTAAATATGATCTTCATGTGATGGAGCGAAGCTGAGCATTCAGTACACAGTGTAAGAAGCTCTTTTTCATTAGTCCACTCAACAGTGCTGTTGTGCTTTCGCCAACCCAATTTAGCACTCCCTGTCAATCCTTATACTACTCATCAAGTGGCAATGTAGGTCGGTGACAGACAATGCCCAGGGGCCAAAAAATAAAAAAGGAGAAGAGCAACAGGAATAAAAGGAAAGGGGACCTGCACAGCGTTAGTTACTGCACAGAAATACAGAGATGGCATTGGAAGGGGAAGATTTGAACAGCCGCCAACACATATTTGCAAATGCTGTGCATGTGCTGCATCCCTGTCTGCCACCCCTACAACATGGCACACCCCTACTGGTACTGACCTCCGAACACACAAAAGAACAATAACGTTCACACACACATACAAGCAAACATACATGCCAATGAAGCATATTAACCATGTGCACACCACTGATGACCCCAATCTAACAACCACCAGACTCTGGTCTATGATGCCGTCCCAAAGATCAGCGCGTGAAGGTAGCTAAACTCCAACCACACCGCGAGGCGCACTAAGGGCAATATAGCGCTAGACAATAAGACAAGACACCAAGGGGAACGCAACTCGACCCCCCACCCCTCTGTTATATTTACATCCAGCAACCCGTGGATGTTGGGTTCCGGGCGTGCCGACCTCGGGATCGAGGGAGGGGCGCCCGCGGGGAAACCCCTGCGTAACGAGGCCGGATGGCCTCGTCCTAGATCAAGTGACCGGAGTTAAAATAAACCGGCCCCTGCGGACGTGACGTCAGAGACGGCGCACGACCGCAGGAGCTAAGTATAACACCACCAGGGCTCCGTGTGGTTATTGCGCGAAGCGCGTGTCATAGACGGCGGTGCCTTTAACCAAGGACACAACACTGGCGACGAGGGTGGGCGTGCCCCCGCCACGCCCCAGGACGAGGCGGCCGTGAGGCGGCCCTCGCGGTGCTCGTGCCCCCTGGTAGCGCGGATCACCGCGCGAGTGCGACTACCCTGGGCGCTGGCCCAGCACGGTGGATGATCTCGAGGTGAGAGGGAATCCGGGAGTGGGCCCAAGGGGATGCATGGTGTCGCCCCCTAGCCTGCATGGACTAGTGGCACAGGCCCTGAGTGCACACGACGCTGCCACGCCCACGAGGAGGGTGGATTAGGCCCCTACACGAGGCGGTGCCCACTGCTCAGCAGAAGCCGGCGAGTACACGCACGCACCTGCCCGGAAGAGAAACAGGAGATCCCCGCCTGGGAGATACGGATAGCGCACGACGCAGCACGCCACGGAGTTGTACACCACCTGGCAGAGGGGTGAGCTGCCACAATGTCTACAATTCCGCCAATAGAGCCATTCGTGGTGGAGGGAGCACCTTCAGCACAAGCACCCAAGTGGAAGGACTGGGTGGAGCGCCTCCTCATATTCTTCGAAGCGACAAAAGTCCACAAAGAACAAAAAAGAGCACTAGTGCTTCACCTCGGAGGGAAGGACATCCATCATATAGCGAAGACGCTCCCGGAAGCGACGCCCAAGACACACCACACACTGATTAATGCCCTCAATGGCTACTTTGAGCCTATGGCCAACACCGACTACGAACGCTTCATTTTTCGCCAGGCCCGCCAACAGCCGGAGGAGTCGCTTGATGCGTTCCACACCCGTCTCAGAAATCTAGCGTCCACGTGCGGCTTCAGGGATGAAACCGAAGAGATCAGAGGACAAATCATCCAAGGCTGTGCGTCGGCCAAACTACGGGAACGGATCCTTGAGGAATCTGGCAAATCGCTAACGGAAATCCTAACACTGGGGCGCTCCAAAGAGCTGTCAAAGCTCGGGCAGCACACATGGAAGCTGCCTTGCAGTCACCTGTCAAGACAGAACCTGTGAACGCAGTGATGGTAAAGTCGACGGCCAGACAATACAAGAGGGAGCCAGCAAGTAACCAACAAGGTAACCCTAGAAGTTGTGGGTACTGTGGAGGCATGCCTCACCGGGCGGCAGAATGCCCAGCACGGGGCAAGAAGTGTTTGGCGTTCGGCAAGTTCAATCATTTCGAGAAGGTCTGCCGGTCATGAAAATACAGGAAACCACGGGCAACGATAAACCACGTCCCGGAAGGAGGGGCTGGCGCCAGCGATATGGATGATGATGAGGAGGAAGAACGTACCATACACAAGATACACATGATTGGAGCGGCGACTGGCGCCCGCAGACGACTACCCCAGTGTCGGATCCAAGTAGGACAACAAGAGGTCACCGCAGTAGTGGACACCGGAGTGACAATAAGCATCATCTCAGCGGCACTGTATGACTCACTGCAACCAGCACCTCCCTTACAGGCCACGAAAATCACGGTGTTCGCCTACGGGCAGGACAAGCCTCTGCACATGAGAGGGAAATTCAAAGCACCAGTGACACATGACGGTCAAACCATCTCCACCATGGTATACGTCACTGAGAGCGGGCAAGGGATGCTCCTTGGTTGCCGTGCAGCTGAAGACCTGGGCATAGTGACGTTTGCTTTTGGCATCCATCAGGAGTCGGTACAGCACATCCTGAAGGAATTTGCACCAACATTCGAAGGTATCGGAAGATACACAGGCAAGGAAGTCCACCTGCACATAGACCCTACAGTACAACCAGTGGCGCTTCGACACAGACGGGTGGCCTTCCACCTGCGCCCGCTGGTAGAAGAGGAGTTAGCCAAGTTAGAGCGCGCAGGCATCATCGAAAAGGTAACGGGTCCGACGCCCTGGGTGTCCCCCATCGTCGTCACTCGCAAGCCCAAACAGCCGGGCGCGGTAAGAATTTGTGTGGACATGAGGCTACCCAATGCCGCCATCAAAAGGGAACGCCACATTACTCCCACAATAGATGACCTGATTGGAGAGATGGCTGGGGCATGCTGGTTCTCCAAGTTGGATCTACGATCGGGGTACCACCAACTGGTCTTGGATGAGGCGTCGAGATATATCACAACGTTTTCAACTCACATAGGCCTCCGCCGATACACCCGGCTGAGCTTCGGAGTGTCCAGTGCCGCCGAAGTTTTCCAAAATGTGATACAGGAGCTGCTCATGGACATCCCGGGAGTCATCAACGTGAGTGATGACATCATGATTCATGCCAAGACCATCACCGAACATCACTCCCGGCTGACCCAAGTGCTCCAGCGCCTCCGAGACGCTGGACTGACGCTTCATCGGGAAAAATGCGAGTTCCTGCAAACCAAGCTGCAATTCTTCGGCTACACGTTTTCCGCTGATGGTGTCCACCCGGATCCAGACAAGGTCCGAGACATCAAAAACGCACCAGCCCCTGCCAATGTCACAGAGGTTCGCAGTTTTCTTGGAATGATAAACTACTGTGGGAGGTTCATTCGGGATCTCACCACCCTGACCCTACCGCTGCGGGAGCTCACCAAAGAAGCGGTCCCGTGGTCGTGGACGGAGACCCAGGACAAAGCGTTTCAGGACATCAAAGACGCCCTGTCAGCCGCCACGACGCTCGCCTTCTTTGACCCCCAGAAGAAAACCCTAATTGCGGTGGATGCAGGCCCGCGGGGACTGGGCGCAGTATTGATGCAACGCAGTCAAGACGAGGAAGACTGGGCTCCGGTGGCCTTCGCAAGCAGGTCCCTCACAGACACGGAGCAGCGCTACTCCCAGATTGAAAAGGAGGCCATAGCAATACACGGGGTGCCACCACTTCCATCTCTACGTATATGGCAAACCATTCATAGTGTCCACAGACCACAAGCCCCTGGTGTCGCTTTCTCTGGAACCTCGTCGAAACCACCTCCGAGGATAGAAAAGTGGATGTTGCAACTCCAGAACTACAACTGTAGCGTGGAATATCACCCCGGATCGCGCAATCCCGCGGACTATCTGTCTCGGCATCCCAGAGCTGCCACTGCGCAAGAAGAAGAGGAGGCTGCCGACACAGAAGCATATGTCCGGTACGTCACAGCCCGGTCATGTCCCCTGCCTTTATCGATGGACACTCTGAAGGAAGAATCAACGCAGGATGAATGTCTACAGCGCGTGAGGCAGGTGCTAAACCACGGGAACTGGCGGCGGGCAAGAGAGGAATGGAAGATACTCACGGGAGATGCCCGACGGACACTGGAAAGCCTCTATCATGTCCGTGATGAGCTGACGGAGGATTCTACAGGTTGCCTGATGCGAGGACATCGCCTAGTCATCCCTACATCTCTGACCTCCCGGGTTATTCAACTTGCCCACATAGGACACCAGGGAATGGTCACGCTTGCGGTCTAAAGTTTGGTTCCCACTGATGGATGAGCTTGTGGAAGCGGTGGTTCGAGGATGCCAGTGGTGTCAGGTAGCAGGAGAAGCCCCCAGACCGGCACCGGTGGTCACGGAAGCCCGGCCATCACGCCCCTGGGAAAGGGTCAGTCTCGATTTTGGAAGTCTGCCGGATGGGCGACACACACTGGTAGCTATTGACGATTACTCCAAGTACCCGGAGGTAGAAATAGTCACCACGCTTAGTGCCGTCGAGGTTATCCCCAAACTAGAAAAGCTGATGGCGACTCACGGCATATTTCAGGAGCTACAAACGGACAATGGCCCCCGTTTCAGGGACAAGAGCTCGCCACATATCTTGCATCGCTGGGAGTGAAGCACCGAAGAGTCACACCTCGCTGGCCGCAAGCGAATGGGGGAAGTAGAGAGGTTCATGCGCACGCTGAATAAAGTAATCCGCATCACCCAGGAACGACAACAGCCGGTGGAACTGGCGATCTTTACATTCTTGCGCAGTTACCGTCAAACTCCCCACACGACCACCAATGTGGCCCCTGGACACCTCTCGATGGGTCGAGTGATATCCGATTCCATTCCTCATCATCCGCAGTGGTGCCCTTCAATCCCGGACGATGATCTGATCAACAAGCAGCGACGACGGGCACACGCCCAAGTCAGCAAACATCGGGGTGCCCGACCCATGACTTTAAAGCTGGGGGAGTTGGTCCTTTTGAAGAATCGAAAGACTGGGAGCAAGTTCAACCTGCCATATGAGCGACATCCATGGACGGTGATAAGAGTGAGAGGTACCCAAGTCATGGCTCGGCAAGGCAGTGAAACCGTTACTCGGAACATATCCCATTTCAAGCGGTTCCACCCTGAGAATGCAGCCGTGGGGCCTGGCTGCCTGGCCAGGCCAGGACACCAACACCAAGAGGAGCCCCGGCAGGAGGTGAATCCGCCGACAAGAAGTTCGGGAGCGCACTGTCTGGGCCCAGCTCGTGAGGATGCGGTGGTCCCCGCTGACGAGGAGTGGGGCGGATGTTCCACTGAAGGGCCGGAGGTAGTGAGTGAGGCCCCGAGGGAGTCTCTGAGTGGGGACTTGGAGGAGGCCCTGAGGGGCCGGGGGTGTTCGCAATACCATCTGAGACGAAATCCTGAACCCGCCCGCAAGCTGAAGGACTACGTCACGTAAGACTGTTCTGATCTCTGATGTTATTGTTAATGTTTGGTCATAGTAAATCAGCAGTGCTGATGTTGTTGTTTTGAAAACCTGTGTTGGGGAGGAATGTTATATTTACATCCAGCAACCCGTGGATGTTGGGTTCCGGGTTCCGGGCGTGCCGACCTCGGGATCGAGGGAGGGGCGCCCGCGGGGAAACCCCTGCGTAACGAGGCCGGATGGCCTCGTCCTAGATCAAGTGACCGGAGTTAAAATAAACCTGCCCCTGAGGACGTGACGTCAGAGACGGCGCACGACCGCAGGAGCTAAGTATAACACCACCAGGGCTCCGTGTGGTTATTGCGCGAAGCGCGTGTCATAGACGGCGGTGCCTTTAACCAAGGACACAACACCCCTCCATCAGGAAAGGTCTGATAAACTAGCAGTTTTAAATGTGCGATCTCACTGCCAACCTACGGAGCACAACACGCAGCACTCTCCGCAGTGCCATCCTCACAGGTCTCTTTAGCACAAGCATGGTCCCCCTCCCCCCAGCAGATTTTTAAACTCTATCAGTAAACAAAAAGAGAGTTTTCATAAAGCTCTAAAGGAGAGTGCAAGACGTCTTTTCAATATATCAGTGTTTCTAAAAGAGATAAACTGGGAAGAACACTTAAGTCTCAAGAGGGACATTATTCGAGATTTCAATAGGAAATCAAGAAACAGGGCTAGGGAAAAACAGACATTGCGATCAGAGAGGACGTGCACCACAGAATATTGTGCCCTGAAGGATAATGTGCACAGACCTGGTCACTGTCACTCTTCCATATATACATTGTAATATATGCATCCTTTTGTCTTCACAGTGAAAAGTACCCTGAGGAGAAGAGGAGGGTATGTGGTTAGGTGGACATGTTGCAGACTTCTGCACCAGGAGACAGTGTTTTAATCCCGGTTTCCCCATTTGACTAAACTGCGTGATTCTGGGCAAATCATTTTTGATTTCCCGTGCCCTTGTTACTTTAAAGTGCATGGGTTGCCTGGGGCTATTCAGATGATGCTGCGGTCTATACAAGAAAATGATTAAGTCTCACACCTGTGCCTCAGACAAAAGGTAATTTGGGTCTCTAGCTGAAACGCGGTTGAGTGTGCTATGCTTTTGAAGCAGGTCTATAAGAACACTTTCAAGCTGTGTGTAATGTAATATAAATTTACAGCATGGTTGTCAGTTACGGGCTGAATTAACATTTTGTTAGCAAACATATGAAAAGTCTGGGGGTTTGGCGGTATTGAGCGTAATGAAAGAAAAGTTCTGCATGGTTTAATTCGAAGGCTGTAACGTAATCACGTCATGGCTCCTGGTAAATCGCCTATTTGCCGACCATCTGCAAATGACTATTAAGCGCAAAAAGAGGCTGTCCCGGGACAGTTTGGTTCAAGGAATGTCACTGCTGTTCTGCATACGCATTTAAATACGCTTTTCTTGGTATTTTGAAACCAGGAGAGAGCTTTGAATAGAAAAGGTCATGCATACGACCTCCCAGCACACTAAGCAGTTTTCTTAGTTTTCTGTGTAAGTTTGTTCCTAAAGTACAATTTTCAATTAAACAACCATCCGGTAATGAGCAGGAGCCTTGCGTACAATTTTGAAGGGTTTATGCAAATGCTGAATATGAAACAACTGACAAAGGCTTTATGCTCAACAAAAAGCGGGTTACGAGCTTACAAAGGGTGCAGCGGGAATTACAGTAAAATAATCGAAAACTATCCAATGCCATACTATGGAGGAATGGTAGCTGCTGCCAGGACACTCTGCCTTACACGTGTTTGTTGCTCCCGGACTATTCACACCAGGGAGTTGAGCGGAAAGTACTGTCTATCTGAGATTCAGGAACTGAGAAGGGTGAGTAGTGCACATGAGCTTAAGTATTGTACCAGGTCTCCAGTTACATCCCTCACCTGCCGGCCCCCGACACAAGCTCGCATTAGTGACACCCGGTCACTCACCATCATTTTGTCTTTCAAGGTCTTCACGAAGACCTGCATGGCGCCAGCTCCTCTCGATGGGACGAAGGGGAAACTGAAACTTAGAAGTTTAAACCTGCGCAGTCGCAGACTCCAAGTTTCAGTGGCTGCTATTTCACCCCACCCTTTCCCCACTCTGTGATGAGTGGGGAAAGGGTGGGGTGACAGGCTGATTGGCATGTAGCCACGGGCACTGCAAGGCTTAAGTCTGCAGCGCCCGTGGCTACCTTGATCTGTGACGCTTTAAACGTCACAGATGGGGGAGGCACTGAGGCGTGCCAGGGCTGGGGGTTTCACCCACCCTGGATAATCTTTGATGGCTGGTGCAGGTGCTCTTGTGCGCCTGCGCCAGCCATAGTCAGTGCTACAACAAGCCGTCTCAGGCAGCTGCTGAACTGCATTTTTTTATTGTACCAAGAGTGAATAATAGTTATTTATTATTCACTCTTTGTATATTAAAAATGAAAATGGTCCAGAAAATTAGGAGGGCGTAGCCCTGGAGCCCTTAAAGGAGAACCGCCACTGAGGGAAAGTGTTGGATAGCGGAGGGGTAAAAATTACTAATCCCACTCCATTGAGTGCAACAATAGGGAAAGTGTTGGATAACGGAGGGATAAAATTTACTATTTCCACTCCAGTGAGTGCAACTGTAGGGAAAGTGTTGGATAGCAGAGGGATCAAATTTACTATTCCCACTCCAGTCAGTGCAACAGTAGGGAAAGTGTTGGATAGCGGAGGGATAAAATGTACTATTCCCACACCAGTCAGTTCAAAATTAAAAACAAACAAAATATTTAAAAAATCTAAAAAATATTAAAAAAACAAAATAAATATATACATATGTTAGAAATTAAAATACAAATATATTTAATATTAAAAATAAATAAAAACATATTATAATGTTAATTACATATGACAAATACCTACAAATATTATATATAATAAAATAAAAAATAAACTTCAAACAAATAAAAAAATTAACGAGAAAATATTTACAATTAAAAAAATTAAATATTACATACATTTATTTATTTTATTTCCTACCCTATAACACCACACAAATCACAACGCACATCTAAATTTATTTAAAAAATGTACTTCCATAATTAACATAATTAATTACCAATTAAAGAAGCATTATAAATGAAAAAAATAAAACTAATAAAAATTAATTAACTTCCCACACTTTAACCCTATAATCCCCATAACCTACAGCTAAAATTAAACTGTAAAAAAAATAATTACACAATTAAAACTTATTTTCAAATAAAAAACTATTACTATTAAACAACTAAATATAAAGTAACATTTATTTAATACCCACCCTTAACCCCTATAAAAGTAAAAACCACACACAAAAAATAAACAATTACCCTAATTAAATATCAATTAATTAATTATTATTAATTAACAACTAATTATTAATTAATTAAACACAAATTACTTCCCACCCTTTACCACAATAAACCCCACAACAAACACCTAGTATTAATTACATAATATCCATATTTAATTTACAATTAATTAATTAATATTGATTAACATCTAATTCTTAATTAATTAAACATAAATTAATTCCCAACCTTTACCCCTATAAACCCCACAACCTGCACCTAAAATTAATTACACAATTCCCATAATTAATTTTCAATAAATTAATTAATATCAATTAACAACTAATTATTAATTAATCAAAAATAAATTACTTCCCACCCTTTACCCTTATAAACCCCACAACCTTCACGTTAAATTAATTACACAATTCCCATAATTAATTCTCAATAAATTAGTTAATATCAATTAACAACAAATTATTAATTAATCAGAAATAAATTACTTCCCACCCTCTACCCCTGTAAACCCCAAAACACGCACCTAAAATTAATTACACAATTACCATAATTAATTACCAATTAATTAATATTAATAAAGAACCAATTATTAATTATTAATAATAAATTAATTCACACAACTAACACTATAAAATCTCAATTAAAATTTTTTTTATAAATAAAAATAATCATTAATTTTATATAATTAAATTACTTCCCACCCTATTCCCGTATAAACCCACGAACCGCTACAGAACTAAAAAATTCAAAATTCTATTAAAATAAAATTAATAACTATTAAGAATTTAACACATATATTAAAAATATAAACAATTCTTGTACAAAAAAATACATCACATACATTTAAAATATATACTAAAATACATAACACTAATTAAACAATCGATATTTTAAACAACTATATTTTTGCAAACTATATTAATGACTTCTATATTTTTTAAATCGTTCTTTCTTACCTTAAATCGATATTCTTGACCACGATATTCTTAATGTCGATATTTCTCACTCACGATATTTAGGACTCAATATTTCTGTAGGTCGACATTTAAAACTCGATATTTTGTCTGCACACCTTCCATGCACCCAAAAGATACCTCTGATGAGCTGACCTCTCTCTGGCCACCGTTCCACACATCTACAAGACCAGAGCAGTAGGAAAGTCCTTCTCCTACCTCAAAGCCAAGGCCTGGAACGACCTCCTCCTCCACCTCCGGCAGGCCCCCACACTGCTCCAGTTCAGGAAGGACCTCAAGACCTGGCTCTTCAGATGACCCCAGCACTCAACGGAGTCGCCCCCCCTCCCCCAGCGCCTTGAGACCCTCAAGGGTGAGTAGTTGCACATTACCAACCCTGACTGATTGACTGACTTTTGAAACCCGTGGAAATTGATGATTGAATTTAGATGGAGAGGATCCTGTTATTCCTGGAGTTTACTATATCTGTGGGAAAAACGCTTATTACACGTTACCCAGGAGATGTATGGATCATGTTATATGGGGACAGATTTTCCAAATATTTATCATGTGGGACATCTTGATGACCCAGCAGGGGAAGAACATGTGGGAAAAAAAGGTGCTCATAAGATTAGAAAGCTGTCTACTGTGGTTGATAAGTTGCCTACTAATACAGCTGGAGCATTTTTAGTTGTAGATATTGAGATGGCAGCCATTAGATATATGGTTTTGCGAAACAGACTTGCATTAGACATTCTTCTTACAAAGGAGGGCGGAGTCTGCAGTATGTTAAAAGTTCAGCAGTGCTGTACTTGTATTCCTGAAAAAAGTAAGGACTTGAAGAAATATATTAAGAACATTACTGATCTAAAGAAAGATTTGAAAGGATTGGAAGCAACAGGTGCATGGCAAGCAATAGGGAATGGATTTTCTGCTTTAAGCAGATCGTTTGGAAACTTAGGGGGTGGAATTGTTGGAAGCATCTTTAGACTCCTATTGATAAGTGCTCTTTGTGGATTATTCCTGTTTGTAATTTATAAGGAATACAAATGTGCACAAGAAGGGAACAAAGAGCAAAAGAGCAGATATAGAATTAGAAGAAAGACAGAGCAGATACTATGATGCCATGAATCATCTGGAGGAATCTAGATCAGCATTTATGAAGCCCACGAGGTTTTAACTGGTCCATCTGATATGAGATCTATGCTTGATGTGATGGCTTGATACGCCATCGGGGGGGATTTTAGCAGCATAATTTTGGCTCCTCTCTTTCATATGCAAGAAGTGTAGTATTTATGTGTACTTGACACTATATACACTGTGTGCCTTACCTTATTAAAATGAAATGTAGTGTTTAGGAATCTGATAAACCATCCTTGCACTATTAAAATGTATGTACTTCAGAAACAAGAAAGATTTACGTAAATGTGTGCACTAATGTTTTCACATTTGTATTGAGAATGTAGTTCACACTTACATTTATGTTCAGGTAGTGCAACTTATATTGCACTTACTTAAAGTGCAACATGAATCTAATTAGAATTTATGTACAGACATCTTTCATTTGTTCGTAGTTGTATGTGAACATATGAAATGCATTAAATGTGTACCATTGAATCATACGTTTAAAGTTGACTTATGTAGGCCTATATTTCTTTCTGCCTAAAATCTGCTTTTCCATTTTTGCTTGTGTGTCTTTTTGTTGCAGGTGCGGTCACGTGGTTGGTTACTTTGAGAATAGATGTAACTAAATATTAGTGATAGAGAGCCTTAGAGAGGACCTATTCAGTCATGTACCGAGAGGTGTAGGGTCCCCAAGGACGGCATCGTTCACAGGACTGGTCTGGGAGAATATGCCAATGTTGTAGCTCACAACATGAGAATGGAAAGTACAATGGAGCCCCTGATGGAGTGGACAAGGGGTGCTACTCAGAAAATTAATGTGGAATTAACTTGTAATCTCACAGGTTAATTGTGCCGCCATTCCTTTGGACATTGAGAAGTACATACCTCTATGCTTTCCCCTTTGACTCTTTGCTGAGTGTGGCTTAGGCTAACACTTATTTACCTATCCCTAGATGACTTGACCAAGCTTCTGCTATGCTGACACCTTCCCGAACTTTTTCTGCATTTTCCCACGTTTTTGAGACCCTTATAGATTTAATAAACCTTGATGGTCTACACTCTAAATTAAATGACTCTAGACATTACTCATGTTTCCGAGGGAAAATCAGAGATTTGTCTCTGAGCACCAGATCCTATTGCTAATTTTCTGTATTGCTGTGACTGAACTTCTTGTTTGCCTCTTCTGATGCACCTGAACTTCTTTAGGAGGTTTGGCTATGCTGTTGTTTTCTTGTATCTTTACAGCATGGTTTTGAAATTCATTTGCATTAACCTGACTATTAACTTGTAATAAAACTTCTTAACTTTATTATCTGGTTCCTAGTCCTCATTGTGTAGCCAAAAGAGTTACACTGGTAATTAGATTGTTTGACTAATACTAACTCCCTTTACCTCTCAGTCGACAAAGAAAAGACCCTTCGGATAATCAATGGTAAGAGGTTGGCCCAGCGCTGGATCACTGTCTGCTACTTTATGAGGCAAAACTGTGTCCGGACCAAACACAGAACTCTGCCAGATATGTGTTAACCATCAAAGTTATCTCACCGCTATTATAACCACCTCAAAATTGCTGGGCACACCATGATCTCTGCAGCAGGTGTCTTAATCATGTAAGGTATTTTAAAATGCAGCCTCTTTGTGACCAATTAAGTAATCTAGAACAGATTTGTTTTCACATATGTCCTTGCTGCTAATTTCTTTACAGATTTGTTTTTCAAATAAATGTATAAATTGATTATAAGACCCTGTTTTTAAGCTCTGCCCCTCGTGACTCCACCCCTTTTCCTCTACCACACCATGAACCCCTAATTTATGGGTTCCTTGAAAAAGGTTTGCCGATTCCAGGTCCAAACATTTGAGGCATTGTAGCACTGGAATGCTTACTCTCTGCCTTTAACAGCAGATTTACTTACACAATAAAGTATGTGTGACCAACTATTTTTACAATTATTAATCACGTTCTGTGAACTGCAAACGTGGATTTACAATTTTTGTGTCAAAGTTGAAGGCGAAAGTGCAAATCGTTTTAGGAGTCGGTCCAAACATTTCAAAATATTAACAAAGCTTGGACACACCTGCGGCCCAAGAAACGAAGACACCGTTATCAACATTGCTACCAAAATATATAATTCAATTGAATGAACAGCTTTATAATAAACTAAAATCAGCATTTCAGTAGATCAGCACGCTGTTGAACGCAGTCCTGTCAGACTTGAGTGAAAACCGTGTACGTCTTCCTCTTGCTCCTGTTGCAACATTCCCAGAAGGCCCTGCAACCACCATTCTCGTCATGTATCAAGAGGTGTGGGGTCCCCAAGGTCGGCATCATTCACAGGACTGGTCTGGGAGAATCTGCCAATGTTGCAGTTTACAACGTGAGAATGGAAAGGACAATCGAGGCCCTGATGGTGTGGACAAGGGGTGTTGATCAGAAGATTTGTGTGGTCACACCTTGACCCCAAATGTATGGGTTCCCGTAGTAAATGTTTCCAATTCCTGGTCCCAACATTTGAGGAATTGCTGCACTGGAATGCTTACTCTCCGCCTTTGACAGCAGAATAACTTACCCAATAAAGTATATGTGAGCAACTATTTTTACAAGTATAAATCACGTTCTGTGTACTGCAAACGTGGATTTACAATTTTTGTGTCAAAGTTGAAGGCGAAAGTGCATATCATTTTTGTGAGTCAGTACAAATATTTAGAAAGCTTGAACACACCCGCGGCCCAAGAAACCCATATCAACGCTGCTACCAATATTTATAATTCAATTGAATGAACAGCTTTATAATGAACTGTAGTCAGTTCTGCGTTTCAGTAGATCAGCACGCTGTCGAATGAAGAAGTCCTGTCAGGCTCGAGTGAAACAGCGTACGTCTGTCTCCCTCTTGCTCCTGTTGCAGCATTCCCAGAAGGCCGCGCGACCGCCATTTAAGTACACCTGATTACTCAGTCAATCTGATCTCGGTGAGGTCAGGGCTAATCTGCTGCAAGTCCCGGACCTGCTGTTTTTTGTTTAATATAGCCTGCTGAGATTAGGGCAGGATTACAGATCAACCACCGGCGGCCAGGGAAGCATCTGCGGACCGTCTCTCACACTGCTCTTTTGCAAAGAACCATAGGGCACGGGAGGAGGTGGTTTTCAGAGGCTGACACGCAAACACGCAGCAAGGGATCCTGGGATACACTGTCTCGCGCGCGGCTTTCGAATCTAAGAAGCCCGCCCAATGACATCAGATGAATACATCACCCCCAGGGTGAGGTATTTTTACTGGGTGCGTCAAATACCTCCTAATCCGAGTTTTTCATTTCGAAATTAGGCATAACACACAGAATTGATATTTATATGATCAAATTTTGCATGTTTTGTCCCTATTCACATTTTTTTTTATAAAAGTGCAATGAATCAATGGCGATACCCAAAAATGTGTTTGCCCATTTTTGACCCGCCCCCTCTCAATAAATTTCGATGGGCCTTACCATATAATATGGAGGGAACTCGCTGTAGGATCCTATGTCTTCAGAAATAGCCATTTTCTTTACATGCTTCTAATGAATATTGGTTAAGTGGAGAAGCAGATTTATTCAGGCGGCATGACAAAATTACTTTTTCCATTCTAAAAGTGAGGTCGAGCTGAGGTTGGTACAGTTCATAATTACAGTGCGGTACCACAGCTCCTCAGAAATCAATGAACGTCTAAAATCAATGAAGGCCTCAGAGCTATCAAAACAACATAACACACGCCCCTCACATGCACTTGACCCTTTCGCACTTTTGCTCTGCTAAAAGGTGTTCTTGTTCTTTGTCCGCCTCTAGCATCACAGTCTTTCATCTGTGCTAAAATCCCTCTTTTAGCTTTCATGCTTTGAAAAAATGGTGCTATGTAAAAAAAAGTTAATTACATCATAAAAAAGAAAGCAAAACAAAACACCTCAGGCCAATCTAGGGGAGGCTTGTCACAATAAACACACCAACACTCCACCATTATCACTTTATATTGCTCGCTCAAATGTCTATTTTTACGGCTGAGCACAGGGCATAGAGATCAGCTTCTTATGCCAATCCAGAACGTATTTTAGGCGAACCCTGAAAATATAAGCAAAAAGACTGATGAAATACCATTTATGGTAAGGAATAAATCAGATCCTGGCACGTTTCCATCTAGTTGATCATTGGAGAAATGTAGGTCGTCCAAATATGTGCCATGAACATAATAAAGCCAACCTAACTCTTTATTAGCATAAACATAAATTATGCAAACCAGAGGAAAGATCCCCCAACGAGGTGGAGAAAACCACAATAAAGAGCATTAATAGTCCAGCAGCAGTCAATAATAAATGCTTCACTGATCAGAAAGTGATGTGTAATATTGAGTGGTTTTACTTTTATTCAGATTTTGTCTAGCATTCACATGCCCCTTAAGAGTGCTTGCTTCTGTTAAGGCTTTTACATACCGAATTACAACTTATTCTGAGTTTTTAAAGAGAATGCCTCATGAAAAAAAGATTTTCTTTAATGTTCTCAGTATAAATTTAGTGTCTTGTATTGCTATGTTATGCATGTTTCTGAAATGTAAAGAAATTCCCCCCCCTTCTCTCTTCTGTGTCCAACGCTTTCCATAACTGACAGGGTGACCAGATTTTAAAAATCTAAAAACTGGGATAGGCCATACTCATTGAAGTACTACTAAAACTGACCAAAGATGCAGGAGTACTACAAGGACTGCACCCGTGGTCATAGAAGAAAGATGAGACTAGGCCAAGGGTTTCCCCATATGCAGATTTACACCTCATCACATCTTGCTGTGCTGCATGAATGAGACAAGGCAGCAAAGCGGGAGAGTATTTCTGGCAATTAGCCTTTGTCCATGCTGAGATGTAAAGAGAAAGGGTAGGTGGAAACATTAGCATGCACACTATTATCACAAAAGTGCACATTCACCCAATTCTGTAGGTAAAAACGAGGAGATGAATTTAACATAGACATAAGTGTCGGGAAGCCGAAACAAACTACAACGACCTAGGAATGTCCGAGGACATCTGGGATATTTGGGCATCGTAAATACCAAGCTTGTCTCAAAAGAACGGATCTTCTACTTCATGAAATAGTACTCACTCTAGTTTTTCTGATGGCAGATGTAGGAAATCCACCTTTTCTGGCAGGCCACCCCAGATTTTTCACCTTTACTGGACCCTATTTTTTCTGCTAGCTGTAGTGCACTTTATCCCGGCTAACAAGTAGCAAAGGGCCTGTGCTCCCCCTTTCAACATGGTTGAACTGGAATACTCCAAATTGGTATAATTAAATTTCCTATAGGCCCCTAGAATATGGACCTGGGGCCTGGAAGTTGAATCTCACTAGTGAACTGCATCACCTATTGCGCCATCCACCACAGTGGGAGTGCAAACATGCCTTTAGGCTTATCATTATAACCTGACTAGATTAGTGTAAAAACTGCTATTCGACCTCTTAAAATAAACCCTTTTGACAGGTCAAAACCTTTCTTTTAAATATTAATAAATCACCCCTATGTAAGCCTTGTAGGCCACAAGGCAGGGTGCATGGTATTTAAATGTTGATAATTTAGAAATGTAATGTTAACTAGTCCTTACAGTGACTAGCATCCAAAAGCTATTTTCACTGTAGCAAGGGTGACTGGCCTGTGGAGAAGCACTGGGAAGAGTATTAAATATTAATTTACATATCTCAGAGTAGGGATCAGCTAGGAATATGATTCAATATTTAGCAAAAGCCCAAATTAATGGTAACGTTGGATTGTTTATAATTATTAAGGAAAAGTAACTTTTAGTTAAGTACCATAACCCTGCCTAAAGCCTCTGGAGACTAATTTACATTAACCTCCAGCTGCAGCCCTGTGAGTGAATGGCTCTGAATGAGGTGTGAAAACGTCCCCCGAGCACAGATAAAGGCTTGGGTGTGGGGAGCTGTTTTTGTTCCTCTGGCAGGGCACCTGGTTAGGTTGTGCCCAGGACACAATTTACTTCAAAGGGGCCTCCCCTCTCTCAAACAGATGTCAGATGACACCTGGATAGGCCCCTTCTTTTGTTCCCCAAACGCAGGCAGGCACCAGTCCACGGGGAGGGCAGCTGCCACAGAACTGGTTCAAAGTGACCAAAAAGGAGGGGCTGATCATTACCCTGGCCACACCTCTGGGTGGGCACACAGGCTCTGACAACGGAGGAGGTTTTCACCATCTTGGATTTAGGTAGAGAGGGGCACAGTGGGGCCGTTTGCAGTAGGGCAGACAGGAACTGCTGCAAAAGTTACCCCTGTGAACTTTTACCCCATTGGTTAGGGAGGGGCCAGGAGTCACCCCACCCACAAGCTAGTGCTAGGAATTCATGTAGTATCCATGGCACCCTTCAGAACACTTTCTGGATCTGAGGAAGAACAGAAGAAAACTGGGCCTGCTGTCTGTGACCTCAGAGAAGCCCTAATGGACCGGACCTTTCCTTCTTGTACCCACGGCAAAGAAGTGGACCCCAAGGGTCATAAGGTTAATCTCATGTTCAAGCCACAGAGATACAACAACCTAGAAGAGGCCTTTTCTGCAGCTGCCCAGCTCTTCAGCCAAATAGGCCTGCTGTGGACCCTGCTGTTGGCCTCTGAGTAAGTCCTGACTCCCAAGTGCTGTCCCTGCAGTCCAGGAACCCTTCACTGTGTCTGACTGGACTTCTCCTACCAACCCTGAAAACTTGGGACTTAGAAACCTTTTTAACTTCAAAACCTCTGGAGGACTGCGACAAACCTGCCAAGACGATACGTCCAAGGTGCGTTACAGCTAGACTGAAGATTCATGTTTCTCCCACTCATAGCTTTTCTGTGGCAACAAATCTGATTTGGTGGAACCTCACGGGGAAGCTACCAGGCATTGTGGAGCCTTCTTTGGCTACAGCCTGCAGCCTTGCCTCACTGAAAAATTCCCAGCTCCGAAAAAGTGATTGAGTGTGAACGAAGACATTTTGCCCAAGCAAAGGCTTATAAAGTATCCGACTGGTGAGGGACCTTCTCTGGGTTTTAATGTCTCCCCTTCTGAGCTTTCACTCCAAAAACCAACAGGTTCACCAGAACTGCGTCCAATGGCTATCCAACCTCAGTTACAGCCTGCTGCCTTGCCCTACTGAAGATTTTGGACTTCCATGTTTGAGTCAAAATCCCAAGGTAAAACTTCAGACCTGATCGAACTTGGTTTCTGTATCTGACCCATGCTCTATCACTGTTGACCAGTGGCCGCTGCCACGGAATAGAATGGAAGGGGCGGGGGCGGTGGGGTAGAAAAAGAAATTCACCTACCTGGCTGCTGGCCGCCACCTCTCCTCCGTCCTCTACTGTTGACGCACGGATGCACACAGGCTCCCAGACTCCCCTAAGCCAATCACGACGCTGCTGTCACCATCATGACAGCAGCGTTGTGATTGGTCTGAGCAGCCTAGTCGGCACTCAGACAGGGAGTGGGAGCCTGTACATGTTCTCCACCCAGCTGTGCAATACAGCCAGGTGGAGAAATGCTAAGTGCGCATGTCTGTTTTGCCGGCCCAAGACGGCCGGCCAAACCATCAAGCGCACTTAAGTGCACCAACCACTCCTCCCTCTGCTGGCTGTGACGACAGCCAAGCAACGTCCCGTAAGGTAAACAACTGCCTCAGTATGGAAAAATTAAATGATAATAACATTGTGTTATTGTCATTTTATTTTTCCTTTCTGCACTGCTCAAAGAGCAGTGGGCGGCACTCCTCTGCCTTAGCGGAGGAGCCACCACTGCTGTTGACCCATGTTTAAGTCCCCGTTCACAGCGACCAGTTGACCACAGTTGGGGCTTAACACGTTTTGGGGATATTTTTATTCAAATCTTTAGAAATCCATATCTACAGTTTCCCTTATTGGATTTTTGTTGTTTTGGCGTCATTTTATTTACTAAAGTTTACTCTATTTTTCTAATTCAGTTTGGGATTTTAATGTGTTGTGTTTTGAATTTATTATTGTTTTCGTACTGCATAAATGCTTTACCTATTGCGCTAAGTTAAGCCTGTCTGATCTATGCCAATACCTACTAGCAGGTTAGTCTAGGTTAATTTAGTGACTTTGAGGGTTCATCCTTTTAAGGATTGTGATTATTACTCAAGGTGAATAGTCACCACTCTTAACTAATAGCTTCATTTCTTACAGTAGAGCTTAGTGTCAACTCCACGTGCAGTAGTCCAGAACTACCTCCTAGGAGCAGTGTGCGTGAACATCTTCGCGCTCTCCACTGGCTTCCCGTGGCGGACCGAGTCAATTTAATCATAAATGCCTCCCTTCGTGAGGCTCGGGTACCGAAGGATTGGAAACAGGCAAAAATCCTTCCCCTTTTAAAGAAGCCTACTCTTGACCCTATGACCCCAGGGAACTATCGCCCTATCTCCCTTCTCCCCAGTTTAGCTAAAGTCTGCGAGAAGGTGGTGACCAGGCAACTGACGGAGTTTGTGGAAGAGTTCGATGTTTTGCATCCAGCGCAGTCTGGGTTTCGCTCCTCCTACAGCACTGAGACTGCGTTAGTGGAGGTTTCTGAAGCCATCCGTGACTGCTTAGATGCTGGTGGGAGAGCAGCATTGGTAATGCTCGACCTGTCAGCAGCATTTGATATGGTCCCGCACTCTCTGCTGCTCGCCCGACTCACTGAGATTGGTGTCTCTGGCACTGCCTGGGACTGGTTGAGGTCCTTCCTTGAAGGGCGGACTCAACAGGTTTGGCTGCCACCGGCCTTCTCTACCCCGATGCCGGTCTCCAATGGCGTCCTACAGGGGTCTTCCCTCAGCCCCCTTCTTTTCAACATCTACGTTACTCCTCTGGTCTACTTAGCCGAGGATTTGGGGGCTAAGGTGATAGCCTATGCTGATGACACCCAGCTTCTTTTCACGTGGGGAAAGGATGAGGATTCTATTTCTTTTGTACAGCACTGCTTGTCTTCGGTTTTTGAGTGGCTTGCGGCGGCCCAACTCAAATGCAACGAAGACAAGTCAGAGATTCTTCTCTATGGCAATTTCCCCCCTGCCTTTAGAGACTCGATCTGGCCTCCTGGGTTTCCGCTACCAACCTCCAATGGGAAATCCGCAAAAAACCTTGGAGTGTGGTTTGAGGATAACCTCTCCTTTTCTACTCAGGTGAAAAAGCTCTCTGGTAGCTGTTTTGGCCTTCTCAAAACACTCAGGAGCTTTTTGCCTCTCCTTCCCAGGCCGCCCAAAGAGACGGTTATCCGTGCCCTGATCCTCTCTCGATTGGATTACGCTAATGCGTTGTACATCGGCATCCCTGGTTACTCTCTGAATAGACTTCAGGTCATTCAGAATGCGGCCGCTAGGCTGCTCCTGGGAATTGCGAAGAGGAGCAGTGTGCGTGAACATCTTCGCGCTCTCCACTGGCTTCTTGTGGCGGACAGAGTCAAATTTAAATCTCTGGTCATTGCCCACCGAGCCCTTTACGGTCGTGGGCCCGCCTATCTACAGAAACGGTTTACCTTTTGCATCCCTCTGAGACAATTGCGTTCCTCAGCCCTCCTTCTTGCTAGGGTCCCCCGCTTCTTCCGCCACAGGCTGGGTGGCTGCTCTCTGGCTGTCAAGGCTGCCCAGGCTTGGAATGCCCTTCCTTTTCTAATACGCAATACTCAAGACCCGCTAGCCTTCAAGAAACTTTTAAAAACTCATCTATTTCCATAGTTATTAGTGGTGTAGTTAAGGGACTCCTCTTGGATCCGCGCCGGGACACTCTTCGGAGTAGCTGTTGCGCGTTATAAGAGCACTTAACATACCATAACATAACATAACATTTGTGCAAGAGCCTTTAACTCTGTAAGGGGCTTAATCTGAAGTTGTGTGAATAGATATACAAACTCATTTCAAACTTAGAAAAGTTCGAGCAATGCTTTCCTGTTCACAACTTTCATGTTAAAAATACACCATAAATGAAGTCCTGAGATCAGAACACCTGCCGACTAATACAAAATAGCCAGTAATTGCTAATGCATGAGAAGCTTGCTGATAGCCTGACATTTTCTGGAAGAAGCAGGAGATGCCACTGCACACAATGCCCTGCCTGATATAACACTGCGTGACACTTAAGCTGACATTACAGCCTGGGTGATTCCTGCTGAGGGCTATGCTTTTGTTCCGCAGTATCCATGCCAGTCTGCGGAGGGTGTTTGGAGAAAGCAGTCTGGGAAGCTTTATTTTCTTTACATGTCGGTATGCTGAAAGCAAATGTCCATTGACATGTATAAGTTAGAACAGTGGACACAGAGGAGGTCAGAAACATTTATTTGACCGAATGGAAATTAACCAAGTCAAGTTCTCCTTTTGCAGTTGTTTGGGTACAATAGGTCCAAATGCAAGCATAGAAAATACCCCAACAACCTGCCTGCAGTTGAGTAGTAAAAAGGATGTGAGCTTCTCCACTCCTGGGTCCTGCTGCCTCAGCACCTGCAGTACCAATGGTTCCCCTGACCGTGAGCAAGTCCTTCCACAATCCATATATTCTGCACATTCCATCAATTTTCAGACACATGATCCCTGTTACTGGTCCCATCTCTATAATGAGGTCTGCAAATTTACCAAGGGCCGTTATGTTTACGATGGATATTTCAGAAGCCAAAATCTCAGAGGGAAACTGTGGGGGAGAGTGAGGAATTATTGGGTGAGTTGGATCAGGTTTTCCATATTTACATGTGAATCCGTCATTACTCATGGGATTTTCTGGATTCAATGGAACCCCCGGTAGTGTTAACTCTGGGGTGCAGAATTGACACTCCTACATCTGAGGAAGTCTTAATAAGGCCAATGCAATCATTAACATTCCAAGGCTTGCAGTCAGGCCCTGCACACAATGCACTGGGCAGCCAACTCCTGCTGCACATGGGATTTGGGTGCAATAGTAAGGTTGTCCCCAGGCCCTTTACCCAAGCCACCAATTGGTTGAGCCTCTCATGTGCATGGCCTTTGCCCATGTTCACTGTGGTTTGGCCACAGGCTAGGTCCTGTGCCCACACCATGGCACGTGACCTATGGCTGTGCACAGTGGTGAATTGTCACAAAGCCTGCGATCAATCTCAAATGAGGCCAACGCCAGCCTTTGGCTATGCTTAGTGGGGGTTTGCTGCACGGCCTATGCCCGACCTTGCATGGGATAAATAAACCCTGTTCATTGGAGGTTGGTTACAAAGCCTTGCCTGTAGGTCTGTCTGTATTTCCTACACTCTATGCTGTGCCCAGGGATGAGAAGTTCTTAGGTGTCCTTCACATTGCCGTAGTGCAGAGCATATTTCCTTCCCCTCCGCATCCTCGCATAAGGGCGGATTTAAAAAACAAAGAGTACAGGAAAGTTGTGATCTGCACTGCTTTAGGGTTGGGCAGAACTCACGGAGTTTCACTATGCAAAATTCCACTGAGTTCTGCGAGTGATGGAGTTCGGTATATCGTGCTGCTCGTGCTGATTTTTAGTGCTGGGAGCCTGCACTGAATAATCAGCGCGAACGGCACCACGCAGCGTGCCAGAGTGCAGATGAACAGTACCGTGTTGTGTGAGGTATAAAGGTACGTGACACCGTCCCGGCAAGTAGACCTAGTTGTATAGCTTGAGAGATCTAGTATCTAGGAGTTCAGTGGAGTGAAAGGGACAGTCGGGCTCACATAGTAGACAGGGCTCACGGATGCAGAAAGTTCCACACACCAGAAGTTATCAAGGGGGTAACAGCCAGGTACACGACAATCACGCATGTTATATGAGAGTATGTGTCACAACAGTGCTAGAGGAGTATTAGGGTATAGGCGTCCACTGTATTATATCATTGACTGTTCACATGGCTCCGCAACCTAAAATTCCAGCGCTGTTCTTTAACAAAGAGAAACTGCGAAGTCTTGGATTGTGGCAGGTGGGGTCGGTTTGTCTAACACCGTCCAGCGTAAGTCATTGGCTGTGTGGTCTTGTTCGAAGAAATGATTGGTCAATTTCATTGAGAGTTTCTTGCATCTTATGGTGCTCTGATGCTCAGTGATGGGTGTTCTAACTTTATGCGTAGTCATGCCAACATACCTCAGACCGCAGGGGCAAGGGACAAGATAGATTAACTTCCAATTTCAACTTCTATTACAGTTAGTGTGCTGTCTGTGCTCACAGGCTGTATTGGTGCCAATATCTACATGTGTGGTACGCTCAGTAAACGCACACTCCCAGCAGAAGCCACATGGAAACTGTCCTTGTATAGGTGGTAAATCCCATAATGTTTATTGTCTAGTGTTGGAAGGTGGAAGGGGTCTGGTGTGTAACAATTGGTGTCGTAGATTCAGGCTTAATTTGAACGTGAACAAGGGGCATTGTATTGTCTGGTCCCCCTTGTTCAGTATGTGCCAGTTGCTACATACGGCCCTCTTTATGGAATTGGAGAGACTGCTAAAAGTGTTAGCACGGACTAGTCTCTTGAGTGGGGGGTTAGGTGGTCTAGTTTCTAAAATGGCAGTGCCATTATTGTTTCTTGCCCTTTTGATCGCTGAACGTCCTAATGGTGCAGGGTACTGCCTGTGTAGAAGTTGAATGGACAGTTCTTGAGCATGTTCTTTACATTTCTCAACTTGGGAGCTCTTTCGCCACAACCGAAGGAACTGGCCAAATGGTAGATTGTCCCTGAGTGACTTCCGATGGAAACTGTTGTAGGACAGGAGAGCATTCCTTACCATGGGTTTTCGGTAGAGCTTGGTTTCCAAGATACCCACACAGGGAATGATCAACAGGTCCAGCAGGAAAGGGAGCTTGTCTTTGCTGAATTCACAAGTGAATTCCAGGAACTGATTTTGGGAGTTTAACTTTAACCACTGATTATGGTCATGAAACCATCCTATCAATGCTGCATCTCCATTCCAGATGACAAGGATGTCACCGATATACCGCTTCGAGATTTAATGTTGGACCGGTACGGATTCTCATCAGAGAGAACTTGCTTGGTTTCAAAGTCATGCATGTAGGGGTTCACCAGACTTGGGGCGAAGGTACTGCCCATCGAAGTCCTGGAGGTTTTCAGGTATAGACAGTCCTCAAAGCAAAAGAAGTTCTCTTCTATTGCCAAAGTGGCACACAGCATGATGAAAGAGATAGATGTGGACAAGTCATGGGGACAGTCTGAAAACAGGGACTCTACAGTGTCAAGAGTATGTTCTTGAGGAATGCAGGTGTATAGTGACTCAACGTCAAAAGAGGAATTTTTTTTTTAAGGAGGTGACAGGGTGGTATGGAAAACTTTTGGAGGCTGAGGAGAAGAAGTTATCGCCTCCCTACCTAGTTTGGAGAGGAGCTTTCCAGGAGATGGATCTCCAACCTGTTTGGGGTAACTCCCTGAGGCTTCTGTATTCCACCGTCAAACCAGCCAATTTGAAGAGGAATCATTTTTTCACCGTTAACTGGCTTTACTGGACACCATTCAAAATCACAAAGTTTGCCCTCCAGCCTCCTCCCAAATGTAAAAGGTGTGGTTGTGTGGAAGCCACGGACAGACATATTTTCTTTCAATGTCCCAGGTTAAGTGACTGAGGAGGAATAGAACTCTCTTTGAAAGATATCTTTGGTGTGGAGATTGGTCTGAATGCATCACTTGTTCTCTTTGGAGAGGATGAGACAACAAGCAACCTTCTGAGGCGGCCACAGAGATGGCTGCTTTTCTATCTAATACTAACTGCTAGAAGAGAAATCTGTAAGAAGTGGAGGGATCCCATACCCCCCGAAAGTTGAAGATTGGGTTAAGGCGGCTGTCTGGGTATGGCGGTTAGATCAGGACTCAGAAATGAGCCACCCACCGGCTATATGGACTGACTTCTCAATTTGGTGCAGTTCCTTGGGAATTGGTTATGCATTCCAATGATTACACCAAGGCACCGACAAAGATGAAGGTCCTGTATGGTGCCAGGACTCCGGGCGAATGCAGTGACAGCAGGGCAGACAGATCGATTGGGCGGTCTCCTGATGGTGGTATGAGCAATAAAAAATAAAAAAAATAAATTGGACATCTTTGGTGGTTTGTAGGTAGGTAGGCATGGTCCGTACAAGAGGTATTAGAAAGAAGTCTACCAGTTGAGAAAGGGGTTCAAACAGTGACCTGATCCATGAAATTGTAAGTCTGCACGGGGGGGGTGAGGGTCACTGTGGCTTATGTATTTTGGATAGTACATAGAAGTAGGGAGTAACCGGGTCAGCTACAATAAAAAATTCAGCTTCTTTGGCAGTTATCCAACCTGAGTCTTTAGCTTCTTCCACCATCAATTTGATGGTGGATTGAAGTTGTTTGGTAGGATCGCATTTGAGGGGTCGATAGGAGCCCCTTACACTGAGTTGTACTAAAAAAGTTGGGTGTGTCTAACATAGATTAGGTGTAGACGAAAGTGTGTTTCTAACACAGATGCAGTTGTGGCACAGTCAGGCTGTTCTTTTTCACCACTTGATGGGATAGTGTTGGTTGAGTGTGCCAGTACCAAGGAGCCTTGCCTTTTAATCAATTTAATATTTACCTATCCCTCCTTAAAGGACAGAGTGCTCCCTGAGCCCCATGCCAGGGTCTCTCGGGTTGAGGCACGACACCCGACGATTGCAGGTAAGCTTGTGTGCTTTTTAAGAATGTCACGACTGCATCTATGTTAGACACACAATTTCATGGTGGAAACATCATACCAGTGTTTGGGTTGTTGGTGGTACTATATTGGTAAGTGTTACTAACACTGTTGCAATAACCTAGTTGTCATTTTATCTCCCTACATGTCATAACAAAATGGATCTGCTGTTGAGACATTTTTGGACCACTACCTTCGGTTCTGTATTTTTCCTTTACATGCACGTTATTTGAGCAGAAGCGATACTTTAAGGTCCTGATGAATGCCAATACACCTCTCATGAGTGTCTTGTTGGCAGAAACCTGCTGACCAATTATCGAAGACACACGGAAGCAGGGTCAGCTGACTGTTGCAGTGTCTCTTCACTCATTTTCAATCCTGAACCATACATGTAAGAATAAAGTTGTACGCTTGCTCTGGAGTCAGTTTTAATCACCACTATCACATTTTTTCATGTACTGCACGCTCTGCTAGCCTCACCACCCTTTAGATATCCATAGGGCTTCTACCATATATCAAAACATCCGAACAGCTCCTCCTTCTTAGAGAGGGAGTTGTTGCCCGCACCGTAATCTGCTGTCACGGTGTGAGGAGAATCCCAATGATGAAGCATGCCACCTGTGGTGGGTGAGGGAATTCGTCCTAAAAAAGGAACCCTTTTTTCAGCTAAGTCTCTAAACTCTTGTTAGACCTGGGCGTTTCTTTGTGTGAAAGATATATTGGTTGGGAGTGAACACCCGCAGGTATCTAAATCTACCCTGGCCCTCCTTTTGTGTTTACCAGCGAACTTTTTTCCTGTGCACCCTGAGACACTGCCTTCCTGGTGATGCATATCTTTGTCTTTGGGCTCTGCCTTTTAATCTCCTTGGAGCTTTTGCTTCAGGGTTCCATAGCTGCCACGTTTTAAGATTGCTTTGTGTGACATTTCCATGGGTTCAGGGTGCATATGAGTGATATTCTATTGAAAATGTGTGACACTTTGAGTGACACTTTTTATCAAGTAAACTAAGCAGTGAAGCCCATGTTAAGAATTATCAGAAATGAACCACCTTTGATCAATGAGGCGTTCTTAAAAGGTATGGAATCTGCTTCAAAACGCTGCAATTGGAAGGCCATTAACCTCAGTGTTGTGCTCACTGAGCCAAGACCAGACACTGACTTCCAATTAGTGAGTCCTCCAACCAGCCTCAATGCACTGTATGCCATTGCCTGCTCTCAGCTGAGGCTCAGTAGAAGACACAAGCTTGAGCCAAGGACTTCATGATTCTGCTGCTAAGGGCCCACCTGCACTAGCCTCCAAAGGCCTCCTGACCCGAGGGCATAATCATGTGCCTCAACCCAATATGCTACTTAGTAAGTTTTAGATCCCCAGAAGTGTTGCTGTGACTGACCTGTCTGTGACAAGTTCCCACTGACTGCCAATCTGAGTCCTCCAGTCCGTCAGCCTGACTGGACTGTATGTCATTCTCTGCTGTGCTGTCTTTACCTGAGGCTCAGTAGAACAGGCAAGCTAGTGACCCATTGTCAGGCAGGGCCAGTGCTGTTGATTGCCACTCAAAGGATCGTCAGAGGTTCTCCAGCCAGGCCGAGTCTCACTGTGCTACACATGATGCTGCTGCTCTCTTTCCAGCTGTCAAAATCAGGCTCTCATCTTGGCCCAGCAGCAAGCAAGCCCAAGCTAGGGACTTCTCTTGTTGGGCCGACCGGTGGTGGGTGCCCCACGGTGCTGATAGCAGAAGCCAGTTTGGTCACACTGGCATTAGTCGCACCGGTTCTGCACTGAATCCAGGGCACAAGTCGGGGGTACATGCAGGTGGACGGCGTCCATCCACTATTTTCACAGGGCGGACGCCGTCCACCCTACGAAGAAGTTGGACTCCACTGGAAAATGTACTGAACTCGTCGCGGTGTAATTTTCCAACACCTGGACACATTCAGCAGCGCCAACACGTCTGCTTTCGATCCGAGCAACAAAATGCAGGCGGGGAGCATATCAGATACCAGATGGCCCATAACAAAGGTCGAATTTAAGGGGCCATCAGGCCTCCTTATGTTCAAATATGCTGGCTGGGATCTATGTCAGCCTCACACCTAGAAGAAAGTGTAGTGAAGGGGAAACAAAGGCTCACAGATTGTTATTACTTCAAAAGTACTTAAGAGATGCATGCTTTTGACTTTGTTCAGTCCTTGTAAATAAGAGATATGCATGCTCTGTAAGAATGTCAGATGTGTTGTTTTGTTCCAGTATTTACAGAAAATAACAATTTAAATGCCACTATTTTTTACTTCTTTTTATAGCGCTACTCATCCCAATGCAGGGTGTCAGAGCACCTTACATCTTATGTGCACATTACATTGACAATAAATCATACAAGTTTGTAAATCATTGTACGGGATATGTTACATAAGGCAGTGAGGGTTACAAGCTGTAGGAGTCACCTATCACCCTTCATAGTTCACTGTGCTAAATTAGAAGGAATCTCTGTGTTAAAAGCAGTAACCCACTTACCTATCTACATAAAATAAAAATCTGTAATTTGCATGTTACTCAATGTGCTTTGCAGGAGACACATTAACCCTCTATGCTACTTTGAGTCAAAACTGGGACTGGGCAAAATACATATCTTTCCAGCAAAAGCATTAGCCAGCAGAGTTATCTTACATTATTATTATTCCATTGGATTTATTGGGAACACAAAGCTCTCTGCATCAGATGCCTTAACCCCATAAGATATTTTAAAATTCAGACTTTGCAACCAACTAAGCAGTACACATTTACTGTCACATTTCTCCTTGTTGCCAATTTCTTTGTGGCAGAGTTAAAAAAAAAAAAAGTGTAAGTTGAGGCCCTGATTTTGCATCAGGGTTGCGTCACTTTTCTGGCACAACCCTGACGCAAAATCTGTTTTGGGATTTACAGTGCCACACAAATCCCGTTTGCGTGCTTTATTTAAAAAATTAAAAAAAACTAACACAAGGAAGCACATTGACCTGATGATCCTTAATGTACAATTCTGAGAATGTCCATGCCATATTTGTTACATTTGTTTCCAATGTCAATAAAGATATATTAAAAAAAAAAGGAAGCACATTGACCTACCTTGCTTTATTTTGCATCAGGTAGGTGTTAGATGGTTGGTGCTTGGGCGTTTCCCTGCATCCACCCATGTATTTTGACGCAAAATCATATTTACAAAGACATGTAAACAAAGGTTTGCACCAAACTGGCGGGTCTACCTGACTTTGGCCTAACAAGGAGAAATATCTTTATTTCTCCTTGTTATTTCCTCTTTGCATAGATGCTGCATTCTGCAGCACACATACAAAGAGAAAATAGCCTTATTGGATAGTTTTAAGTGACTTTGTTAAAAAAAAACAAAAAAAACTATGCACTGCAGCACATTGCACTTCCTTGGATTACCATGCGTCAGATAGGCATTACATAGGTGGTGCATGGGTGTTCACATACATCCACCCATGTATTTTGTGTATAAATATAAATATGTCAAACAAAAATGGGAATCCAGCTTTGTGAAAAATGAGACTAACCCTCCGCTTGGAAAACCAATAGATTTTTTGTAAAACCCTCACCCACCAGGGTTACCCCTTGGTGGCATGTTTCATCATCGGGTCCATCCCGTTCCGCTGTGGAACGAGGCACTATAGTTACGTATACAATGACAACAGGAATGACAACAAGGAAAGTAAAGACTAAGATCTGCGAACATCGCAGTAATCTACGATGTGGACGCGCAACAACTATGATGTCTACACACTATATTGAAAAAAGCACACAGCACGTGATTATCAATGGGTTGTACTTGAACATATGAAAGATACAGTGAACTCAGACTCTAGATTGTTTGAGATGGAACAACGATGGGTTTTTAAACTCAAGAAACACCTACAGGGCCTGAATGAGAATTTCCCCTGGGGCCAATTCACTAGATGAAACGAAATACAGACTACACACAGAGGCAACCTCTCTGGATTGCTTGTGGCCATATCATCAATTCACTAACTCTCTTCACCCATGAGAAGTACAACATACCAGACTGTTTTCAATTTTGACATCCCTATTAACTTATTAACACAAAGTGGGTTTATACTTACATACACAACGGAGGACTGATTTTAGCCAACTCCCTCTCTATCTTATATATATATATATATAAATATATATATATATATATTTATTTATATAAATAACACCAAGGCGCATGAGCACGAATTAAGGCAAGTGTACTACCTAAATAGAACCAACCAGGCCCATTGAGGATAGCCGTTTTTTCACACCCTGACGGTTTAGTTGCGTGCAAACGTGAGCAAATGGGACATCATCGCATTTTGACAAGTTCCATCAGTGACTGCCATTTTTTCCATAGATAGTCTAGTTTTTTGGAACACACACAAAGATGTGTTTGTCCGTGGGCCCCAACCAGGACTTAACTTACCTCTGGGCACCGCTACGGCAATAGGCGGCCTCCGGCGGCAGACCCAGTGGGAGGAACCCATTGTGAATGGCTGTATCTGTCAACTGACGGTCTAGGGATACATACACACTAATGAGTGTGCCGTCCTCATTTTCTAACTCGTCCCTCCAGTGACTGCCATCTTTATTAAATACGCAGTCTAGTCTTTTGGAGTTTACACAGTGACGTGAGGTTCCCGCGCCCCAACTAGGATTTAACACCCAGCGGGGCACCAATATGCAATAAGCAGTCCCTGGCGGTGGTCCCAGTAGGTGGTAACACGGAGGAGGAACCTTGGAGTGGAGTGCGCGGTTTTCGCCGCCTACTTCATTATCTTCTGTTTACATTATCTACTAGCAGATTGATTGACAACAATACAATGGTTAGCGGATACTGCCGCTTTTTCTTGATCGTATTTCCCCCTGTGTTAGCATACCGTTTCACGGTCCCGGTCTTGCTGACTGCCAAAATTAAATAATAGAGAGATGCAACAGTGATATTCTCTCGCAATATTGAAGGACTCTCATAAATACCGTTTCTCTCATACAGAGTGTGACTACAGGTTCCCCTCTCCCCCAGAGGAACCATGATGATATATTGGAACTAATTGCATGTATGTTTTGTGTGTTTCTAATTTTTACTTTTTATTTCTCAACTTTCTATTCTCAATTTTATTAGAGATTACATGTGTGTCTTGTCAAATTGTATTAAGAACACAGGGTGTTTCTGTTTCTGAACAACACTAGATGTGGCCACCTAAAGTGTTTTCTCATCACATATCCACCCACCTAAAGGTGCTCACCATGATTTAAGAAATGTATATATATATATATATATATATATATATATATATATATATATATATATATATATATATATATACTACGAAAGAGCACACATACACCCACAGGGGCTGTCAAGACTAACCCTCTATTTCTACTTTTACAGAAACAGAGACAATGATCTTCAACCTGGTGGTAATTATACACACATGCACACTTCTTTAAATGCATGCAATAAGCATGCGTCCATTGTAATATAACAGGAGTGGTACCAGGGAGTTTAGTTCCCTAGGTCCTGATGAAAAGCCAATAGGGCCACGGCTTGAAACATATTGACCTGTTAGGATAATGGGTACATCGTAACTTGGCCTCCTAACCTCCCCTTTTTAGCCATACCGACTAAAGGTCAGAATAAATAGGATACACCTACTAGCTAGGTATTTTTAAAGATTCACTCCACCCTCCACTCCTTTCCCAGACAGCACCATCTTTGTCATTGTATACGTAACTAAAGTGCTCCTGCCCCTTTTTGCAGAGGAACGGGATGGACCCGATGATGAAGCATGCCACCAAGGGGTAACCCTGGTGGGTGAGGGTTTTACAAAAAACCTATTGGTTTTCCAAGCAGAGGGTTAGTCCCATTTTTCACAAAGCTGGGTTCGTATTTTTGTTTGACATAAACGTGCTCTGGAGGACGAACCCAGTGTATTCTCTTACTCCCCCCTTTTTTTGATATATAAATAAATATACACAATCTTCCTAAGGCAGACACACTAAGGGGCGTATTTATTAAGAAATCATCCAGCGCAGCAAGGCACCTTGTTGCACTGCGTGATAGGGAAAGTGCAGTAATGTACTGTACTTAGCAATATACAGCTCTGATGTCATTAGTGGTTGCGATCAGGGCTGTCTCGGTGCTGTGGTTGGCTCGTCCAGGAGGTTGTGGTTCTCCAGGTGGTGGATGAATTGCCGGCAGATTGCTTTCTTGAGGACTTTTTCAGGAAATGGGAGCAAAGAGATTGGCCAGAAGTTAAGTTTTTTGGTTTGACTGTTTCAGCTGATGTTTTTTCCAGGAGGGGCCTGACCTCTGCGTGTTTCCATTCCTCAGTGATAGTGACTCCAAGGCCTAGTCTGCTGGCCTCCTGTTCGGAGCCACAGGCACATAACAGGATCCCAACCATCTGACCCAGCACCCAGATTCAGCTGGAGCAAGCCCCTGACCCCCAAGTGGTGCCTCTCAGTTCCAGGACCCTTGGTGTGGCCTCAATGGAGCTGAATTTTGGGCTCTTCGCAACCTCAAATGATCTTGTTGTTGCCAAAACCTACTTGCTCGCACTGCCCTCTAATGCAAAGTTCCATCAACTCAAGCCTTCGTGCTTGCGGGGGGGGTCATCCTGAAGCTACGGTCTAACCGCCCGCTACGACAACAGGATCGTCATGCTACAGCGATGACCATCATTGACACCATGCCTGCTCTTCGAGCTACATCGACGACCGTCATCGACACATCCCTGCTCCTCGCAGCCCCTCCACTGGGAATCAGACTCTTTGTGCTGGGCTGAGAAGGTAACTTTTCAGCGGGACTAACCTGTTCCCTGTATCTGAACCACGCTCCATCGCGGTCAGCCTGAACTTGTAACTTTCTCCCTGTCTCACATGACCAGATAGCTGCGAGTGGCACTTTGGGCTTTTTGGAGCTATTTTTACTTAAATCTTTAAAACTGCATATCTCTGGATCTACTGATTGGAGTTTTGTCATTGTGGTCTTGATTTATTTATAAACTTTTGCTCTATTCTTCTGAATAATGTGGGGATTTTTCTGGTGATGTTTTTCACTTTATTAATATTTGAATTGCTGCATACATACTTTACCCATTGCCTCTAAGTTAAGTCTGACTGCTCTGTGCCAAGCTACCAGAAGGCTGAGCACAGGTTAATTTAGGGTTTGGTTGTGCCTCACCCTGACAAGGATAGTGGTTGCTGCTTGAGTAGGGTTTCACCCCCCTCAACCAGTAACCCAATTTCTCACTCCTCCACACTTGCCTGACAAGCTGAAAATCTTTGCGCCCATCTGGGATCAATGAATAGAGAATACCTTCTCTTGGAGCCTCCCACGTTCAAGTAACAGCGGTGCTTGAAGCACTCTTTCTTTGGCAGTGCAACAGGAATCTAGAGCTCTCTCCCTCCTGGACTACGCACAATCCCATGTCATGCTAATTATAAGGAACTCAAATTTCTACTATTCCAGAAACATTTGGTTAATAATTGTTACATGCTACATCGCTACATCGCTTTCTACTATTCCAGAAACATTTGGTTAATAATTGTTACATGCTACATCGCCTAGTTTACATTGCATCGTCCTCACTGTACAACCAGACAAAAGCAAAAAGCAACGGTGCTTTTTGCTTTTGTCTGGTTGTAATTCGGTATGGACTGCAACTCGCTTTAGAGTACTCTAATGCCTTTGGGCCATGTTTGTACTATGTAAAACTGCAAAACTAAATAAATATGTTTCTGCACACCTTGGTGAGTACTGTGCGCAACCAGTGGTGGTGCTCTCTGTCTCCCCCCCTTCCTGCTGGAGGCCACTGCATGTGCCAGATGGGGCTTGGCAGTCTCTATGATGTTTGGCCTGCGCTCTTGGGGATGCTGCCTTGTTGTTCTATTTTTAAATATTGTTCCTGTGGTGGCCATGTGGTTGCACTGTTGGCTCTGTCTCAGTGTACTATGGAACTTTCCTCAACATCTGCCCTTGTTGGCCAGTTTCTTTAACAGGTGGTCAACGTTTCCCTTTTGGATGAACTGTTTCTACAGTCTCTAATTCATTTTATTTCCTGTTTTTTATTTTTCTTCTTCAACACGGCACTTTTTTTTCCCCAACTGTCCCTGTCTGTGATGTTTGACATCACCTTAGTACTTCTTCCTGTGCCTTATTGTGGGCGCCTCTTGTTTGGGTGTCTCATTGATTCCGCTTTTCTAGTCCCTGTTATCCTTCCCTTACTCTATGCTTGGTGGCTGGTAAGTAGGTGGTTCCAGTGGCCTGTGAGGTTGGATGGATTGGTTGGTCTCAAAGGGGATTGCCCAGGTTCTCCCTGATGGTTTATTGCTTTGTTGACCTTCCTCTAAGCATGTTCAATGTTGTGGTGCTTGCTGCCTCAGCACAGATGCTTTGCTTGATCTCAGACAGTTTTCACCAGGACCTTGTGCCTGCCTGTCTCACACGTCTTGGAGCATTCCATCCTTTCACCTGGGCTTTCTTTAAGCGGCTCGATGTGGGCTTCACAGCTTTTGCCTCTCAAGGCCAGATTGAGACCTCCCATGGGTTTCATTCAGTTCTTCCAGTATCGTGTGTGTTTCTTCCATGTTATGCCTCTGTTGGGGCCAGGTTGCAGCCTACCTGGGTTGCCTCTGAGGCCTCTCTTGTGCCTCTGTCTCCTGTTTTGTCCAGCTGCTGGTGCCTTCTACCCAAACCTTTATGAGAAGCAAAGACATGCCTCCGCATACCTTTTGCCACGTGATCTGAGATGAAGTCTGGAGGGGGCCCTGCCATTCCAATATACAGCCTTTGTCAGTTTTGTCCCTCTGCTAGGCTTGGCTCCTGAGACTGAATTTAGAGGTGCAGTTGCACTAGAATGGATGTGTCATTCTACTCTCCCCTGTGTCTGCCTGTGGTTGTTGCTCTGTGTTGGGGTCTGGGTTCTTCTGATTGCGAGGGGTACTCTTTTTTGAACCCCACTGTGCTGGGGTAGTCCAGAGGCTGGTTCTTGGCTGTATTGGACATCTTTTATCGTTGCTTGGGGCCTGGGGTTCTAAGCTCCACTTTTGGTGGCCCTAGATTTCGCTATGTATGGGGATTCTGTTCTCTTGTCCCTGGTCTTTTCTCCTGGGGGTTAGGAGCCCAAGTAGGTCTTGGTGCCCTGATGAATTGGGAAGAGGATGAGGCATTTCCTTTCCCCTGACAGCTGGTTTACCTTTCTCCTTTGCGGCCTGTCAGTCTGGTGGCCTCCAGCACTTCCTGAGTTTCCTATTGCCTTTCCTACATATTGGTGCTAGCCTTGTTAGCCATCACGATCAGGATACATAGGTCAGTCTGGTGCCAGTAGATGCTGCCTCAGGGTCTGGTGAGCCTAATGTGTCTCTGTGCCCTCTTTGCTTTCCTCATGGAAGTATCCCAGTCTGCCTCAGGATTTCACCGTGCCATTTCCAGTTTTCAATTTTCGTATCACTCCTGTATTCTATAAGGTTGGTATAACAATCTTTTTCTCCTGGTCAGTGGTCTGTATTCATTGGGCCACTTACTGCCTCTGCTTACTTGTGTTTTTTTGGGGCTCATTGGTAAGGGTCCTTCCAGCTGCTGTCTCATGTAACAACTCTTCACCCCTGGACAGGCCTTTCCAGACATGGTCTAGGTTAGGTCATCTTGTAATTTCTCTATTTCTTGGGAGACTGCAGGGAGCCACTCTGTGCTGTGCAGCCACCTGTGTGTCAGGTCACCTTCTCTTACCTCTGAATTGTGGAATCAGCTGTGTGCTTCCCTTCGGTTGCCCTCTTTCTCGACAAGAATTGGGAGACAATATTTGGTAAAGAAAATATGGAGCTAACTCCTTCAGATATCAATCCTGGTGGTTATGGAGGTGTCTAAATTGATCTCATTGTGTACACTGTTATGAACCTCAGTTTTAAAGGATGAGAAACTATTGCCAGCAAGGTATATGTTATGTTATGTGAATTTGTCTAGCATGACTGATTCACCTTTGAGGGCATCCAGGCACTGGTGCCTAAGACTGAAGACTTAAAGTGATGGGTATCAGCTCTGATGAGATAGTCGAAGAGCCAGATCTTTAGCTTCTTGTGGAATTCAAGAAGTGAGGAGGATACCCTGATGTGCTAGGGGGAGGTTGTTCCAGGTCTTGGATGTGATGTAGGGGAATGCTAGACCTTCTGTTCTGCTTTTGCGGATTCTGGTGGTGTGAGGCTGAGCTGGTGGTTGGGTTGGTGAAAGTGAAGGCGGTTATTCAGGTATGTTGGACCATATGTTCTGCTGTGCATTGTATGCGTGCATGAGGAGTTTGAATTTTCAGCATTTGTGTATGGGAGCCAGTGGAGCTCTCTGAGGTGTGGTGTAATGTGGGTGCGGGAGGGTGTGGGAGGTCAAGGATGAGTCTCGCTTTGGTGTTGTGGATGGTCTGGAGTTGGTGGAGGAGATGGTTGGAGATCCTGATATATAGTGCATTGCAGTAGTGTAATCTGCTTGTCATGAGGGCTTGCGTGATGCTGACGTTGCGTCTGGTGTTCTGGGGTAGCAATTTAAAGATTTTGTGGAGCATGTGGAGAATATGTAAGCAGGAGGAGCTGACCACATTGACCTGTGCTGTCATATTGAGCTTGTCATCCAGAATGATTCCAAAGTTTCCGGAGTGGTTGATGGGTGTGGGTCCGAGCTCTGATGGCCACCAAGTGGATGTCCCCAAAGATCAGCACTTCTGTCTTGTCAGCGTTGGGTTTCAGGCAGTTAGCTCGCATCCAGCTTGCTACTTTTATTTTCCTATATAGTCTTTATTGAATTTTACCAAAGCATACAATGGAAGTTCAGCACAGTCTTTTTGCCATATACATTTTTCTTGAAGAAAAGCAAAAATTCGCCCAACTCCCGCCACCTCCCTTCTGCTCTACTGCTGTTATAGCTACCTTCCAAATCAGGCAGTAAGCACAATCTGTCACAACACACTTCATGCAATCCACTCTCTTACTACACGCTCAAGGCGGTCGGGAGTCTGGGGGGTCCCTCAGTGCTGTCAACATAGCCACCCATGCTCTCAGGTCATCCTCCACCATGTCATCTCTCCTAGCGTGTTTCATGTGAATTTTCTCAGCCACTACCCATTTTGAGAAGCCTCTGAGCCAGTCTCTGTAACATGGGGGTTCAGGAGCCAGCCATCTTATGGCGATGCAGAGTTTAGCCAACACCAGCCCAAGGAGCATAAATGGCCTACTCATGCTTCTCCCAGGAGCAACCACAGCAGGACCAGCATAACAGTGAGTTTTACCGTCTACCCGGAGGGCCCATTGAGCCTTTCCACACCCTCCTGCCAGAAAGGCATAATGGACCGACAGGCCCAAGCCACGTGCACAAAGTCTACCTCCTCTTCCTCGCCGCGTGGATACCTCACCACACCACACGAGAGGGACATATAGTGTGTAGGGCTTTGGGCGTGAATTACAGTTTATGATTATATTTATATTGTATCAACTTAAATCGGGCGTTGGAAGTAACCGTCCGCACACCTCCATGCACTTTTTTCCTCTCTGTAGCTGTAATTTGTTCGTTTGTCACTCCTCCCCATTTATCCTGTATTTATAGAGGAGGCGCAGGAAGGTCATCACGTAAAGCCCTGTACAACACAGATATCATTTGTCTCCCTCCCGTCATCGTCAACATCACCATCAATGTCTGCGACGGGGCAAGAGCATCCTGGAAGCACACCCATAGCTCGTGTGCTGCACCTAGGGCGAAGGACTCAGTGGCCACCTGCCTAGTGATAAACCGTCCATCAGTGTAAAGGTCTCCCAGGGTGTTACAGCCGCCCCTCAACCATTGTTCTATTGACATGGACTGAGACATTTTCAGAAATGGGTGCATACGGGGCATGTCTGATCACCCGCTTCACCGCCCGTTCCCAGATTCTACAACCATTTCTCACTACATACGGTGTGTCAGGTGGCACTCCCACCCCCCTCGTTAGCAAAACAGCCAGTGGCTCTGTACCATATGAGCCCTTCAGAAGTCGTTTTTCCCAGTTATCATCAAGGTCAAGCCAGTGTATCATGTGCTGTAAGTGGGCCGCCATATAATGCAGTTCGGGCATCTCTACTCCCCCCTGCTGCCGGGTCTGTTTAAGTGTGGGGAGACCTATCTATTTCCGTTTGTCTGCCACAGTAGTTCCACTATAAGCTTATCATTTTCAAAAAAGCAGGGGGTGGGACCTCATATAGTGTGCCCTGCAATACATATAGGCATCAAGTGAGCAACACCATTTTGACCGGGGCAACTTGCCCATCAGTGACGGCAGGAGGGTCTTCCAGAACCAAATAGCTGGCTGCAAACCGCCCACCACCTTTCCAATATTAAGGGTCTTAAAGTCGTGTTCCGTGTGGGTGATCCTGATTCCCAAATATCTCACGCTTTTCGCCTCCGAGGGCAGGCACATTGCTGGCAGCACATCCAGTGGGACCACCAAGAGTATAGAATTGGTATGATTTATATGGAGTCCCGAGATTTGCCCAAACGCGTGCATTGCCTGAAGTAGTATGGGCACCGTGTATTTCGACTGATGCAAATAAACAATGGCATCATCGGCATAGAGTGATATCATGTGTTATGCCTCCCCCACAATGATTCCCAAGGGCCCGAGCACCTGACAGAGCTTACAAGCCATTGGCTCCATTGCCAAAGCGAACAGTAATGGGGACAGTGGGCATTCATGTTGCGTACCCATATAAAGGGCGAACCTCTCCGATACCATCCACCCCTCCGTACCCATGCCCCAGGGTCTGTATATATGAGTTTTACCCACAGTATGTAGTAAGAACCCAGTCCTGCCTTTTCAAGAACAAGACAAAGGTAACTCCAGTCAACCGAGTCGAACGCCTGTTCGACATCCAGTAACGCAAGGGCATAGGCGTCATCCGTCAGGTGCGGGGCATGGTATCTGGGAGTCTTCCCTTCATTAGGACTTCATTATATACCTCTAACAATTTGTCCTCCAGAATGCTCGCATTTCTATGATAAAATTCTGCTTGTAGCCCATCGCCCCCAGAGTTTTTGTTGTTTTAGGCCACGTTTGGCAGTCAAAATCTCCCTCTCTGAATAAGGATGCCTCCAGGGCCTCTCGGTCTTCCTCATCAAGCTTGGGCATCTTTACCCCTGTCAAGTACTGTCACCCCCTATCTACTACATCTTTTGACTTGGCCATATATATTTTACGTAAGTGGGACACAAATGCATTATTGATGGCCTGTGGCGTGCAGAAAAGTACCCTCCTGTCATCTTTTACAGACAGTAGAGGAGTATGGTGGGTTTCCTGTTTAACCAGTCAGACAAGTAGTGCCCCTGCCTCATTCCCCCCATGCAGGACCTCTGGAGGTGGGTCTTATGGACAAACTTTTCCAGTCTGCTCCAGTGCTCCAAGAGTTCCCTCTTACCCTGAGGCCATTCCAGAAGTTTATCGGGATCACCTGGCAGTTCCCTCTCCAGTTCGCGCAGTCTGCCCTTGTGTCTATCTACGCTCTGCTCCAGTTGTTTCGCAACCCCGTAGGTGTTCTTCTGGAACTCCCCATGAATCACCCCCTTCATGGCATTCCAGTCAACAGCCCTACTCCCCGCACTGCCCCAATTTTCCTTAAAGTAGTATGTCAACGTCTCACCCACCAATGACGCGAACACCAGGTCCGAGAGGGCCTCCACTCGAAGCCTCCAAAGTTGGATTGCCAGTTTCTTGCGCTCGAGTTCTAAGCCCATCAGCAGTGAGGAGTGTCAGAAAGGTACCTAGCCAGGTACATTACCTGCGGCATGCCCTGCGCAAGGGAAACAGGAATAAAGCAGTAGTCCAGCCTACTATTGGTCCCTGCAGAAGGCATGCAGCATGAGTATGCTCTCTCTTCAGGGTGTCTCTCTCTCTCCAAATGCCTACCAACCCCAGTCCCCTCCGGGTGTCCTGCAGGGTTGCAGTCATTACGGGTTTGGTGTGAAGTCTAAGAGGTTCATGATCTATAGCACCATTGATGACACAGTTGAAATTACCCACTATTAAGTCTGCAGCTAGAAACTCAGTCGCAGCAGCTGCTACATGCACGTAGAACCTCGGGCAATCAACATTCGGTGCGTAGACATTCACCAGGCACACATCTCTTCCATCCAGTGCTCCAAATAGGATCACATATCCTCCCTCCTAATTGATTTTATGTCCTTATAGCAGAATGAAAACGCCAGGCTCACCCAAATCAGTGAGCCCCTTGCAAATCCAGAATAGGAAGTGAAGTATAGTTGACCCCTCCATCTCTTTCACAAATGCAGCACACATTCAACCCAGACATGGGTTTCCTGTAGAGACCGCATATCTTTTCATGCAGGTGTAAAACCTACGTCTTTTTTCAATCAGCCAAGTCCTCTGAAATTCCATGTCAATATTTACACCTTAATACTTGTCATCATTCTTTCGATCCCACCCAAGCTCTTTTCCACCACAGTCGCCCACACATCAGTCAGTCAGCCAGGAGAGTGCTAGGTATAATTCAATAGATGCATAGTAATACAAGAGCAGCTCAGGCTTCCCTAAGACAATAAACTAAGTAAATCACAAATTACCCACAACTCACCCCCCCACGGACAGCACATGCAAACAACTCAACACTGCAGCTAGCAGTTTGGGGAACATCATCGACCATCCCATCACCCGTGCAAGATAAAATAAACCCACCTGCAACTAAAACTTGTGATTTACATGAGAACTGCAGTCAAGAGGAAACCGCAAGGCCTTAGGTGCTGAAACTACACCCCGACCGCGGTCACGCAGGCAGGCTCAGGCGTGAGCCAGTTGCCCCCTCTCAGGCCCACAAGAGTGTTCCACCTCAGATTCCAAGAACACCTTTGCTGGATGGACATAAAGTCAAGGCAAGCCCACATCTGTACTGTTGCTGCCCGACCCTTGGTCCCCCCTTCATTGTAAGAACAATTCCCTTGTGTCTGGCACCACATCCGTGTCCATGAGGGTGCCATCAGAGCAGACAACAATCCGTCTGGACTGCCCGGTATTATCCAAACTAGATGATTGCGTAGTCTGTCCACACAGTCATGCAGATTGTCTCACCACACTCAGGCAGTTCCATGTCCGTCTAGTTTTGCCTTGGAGAGAGGCCACATCCAGTGTGTCCACCCAGTCATTTGCCTCCTCCAGTGTGAAGAAGAACAGTGCTTTCCCCCTCATGTAGAACTCGCAGCTTTGTGGGATAACTGCTTGCATCTATCTCAGTCCGGTTTCCGGGTCGGTTTCTGTACCTAATCTGCTCTCCTTGAAGTAACAGACTTTATTAAAAGCCGGCTATACTATGGCGAGAAAATGATTCTGGTTCTGCTGGATCTTTCAACTGTGTTTGATACGGTCTCACATGAGATCCTGTTGCTGCTGCTGGAAGAGATAGGCATAACCAGCACGGTCCTCAGTTGGATAAAATCTTTTCTTGAGGACTGACAGAAACCTGTCTATCTTTCCCCTTTCATGTCACAATTCAGGGAGGTAAACTGCGGAATCCCACAGGGGCCAGCCCTCAGCCCCACGCTATTCAATATCTATATGGCCCCTTTAGCTGTTGTGGCACAACCCTGGGGTTTCAACGTCATGTCATATGCTGACGACACACAATTGATGTTTGCCTTCAACGACTTGGATAATTCTGTCATTGACAATTTTCAAGGTTGCCTTTTGGCTGTGGCAGATTGAATGTTTAAGAGGTGCCTTTGCCTGAACTCAGACAAGACAGAGATTCCAGCCTTCGGCACTACGTCACCACTGGACACAGCACGCATCTGGCCATCTGAGCTGGGAACTCCCCATGGGAGTTAAAATTGATACCTTCCTCTCTTTCAAACATCATGTCAAAGCAATGGTGGGCATTTGTTTCTCTTTTCTGAAATCACTAAGGAAAATTCTTGTTGCAGTTCAGACACAATCCTCTTCACCGCAGAGACCATGTCTGCTACTTTTCGAAGGTCTGCTCTCTGGGGGTTTACATCAAGTGCCACAGAGTCAATTTTAACCACTAGCTGCTCTTGTGATTCCTGAATTGCTGCCAACAAGTCTGCCAGTGCCAGACCCCGGTCCAATGGTTCTCCGCATTTGCCCCCCTGGCCATCCGCCATCTCCTCCGGATGGGGCACATATGTGTAATAAAAAATCTTGTTTGCCTCCGCTGGTTTGGCAATATTGTCTTTACCCACAGTGGCATGTGGGCAGGACAGCATACTGTACAGAAGGTCTCATAGCTGATCGGGATAACTCCCAAACGCAATCCGTGTACCCTCTCTGTGCCTCATGCCCCACTGTAGACAGACAGACCCCAATCCGCTGATGGAAAGGTGGGGGACCTTAGCAGCTGTCCCCTGTCAGTGTGCCAACCACCACCGGGATCTCATGGGCACCAGCCCTCAGTCACAGACTCAGGAGCGAAAGGCCCGTCTCAGAAGTCCCCCCACATCCAAATCTCCATGATGTCCCTTGGGGCTCTCCTCTGTCATAGGGCTCGGGCCCGATCCCAGGATCTCGCAGGCCCCTCCCAGATTGGCTGTAAAACCGCCACCAGGAGGCCCACTTCATACCCCCAGCTTCAGCGGTCTCCTCCTTTGCCGCACTCCGGGGGCTTACAGTCAGTTCAATGCAAAGCCCCTTCAGGGCTCCATACCTCTGAAGGCCTCCCAGAGAGCTTCAGCATCTGCCCCAGCATCTGCCCGTTCAACTTTTGTCCACCGCGGCGTGCGGCACGGGTCTCTACTGCAGCAAGAGCCATCGCGTCACAGCTCTGGGCCCCGGCAGGCTCTCCACCATTCCAGCACCACTGCATCGGATCGAATCTCAGTCAGGGCCCTTCCACCACGCAGCTTTTTTCAGAGAGCTGTCTTTAATTTTAGGTCCCCAGGGGCTGCACCTCACCCTGGCTGAGGATTTCAGAGACAGGGGTGTCGGTCCTTCCTGGTACTCGTAAGCCCAGCCCAGATTGGCCATCGATCCACTCCCAGGGGGCCCGCTTCATACCCCCATTTCATCGGTCTCCTCCTCCACCGTGCACCGTGGCCCACAGTCAGTTCTATTCAAAGCACTTTCCGGGCTCCGTGCCTCTCACAGCCTCCCGGGGAGCATCAGCGTCTGGCCGCTCACCTCTTATCTGCCGTGGCCTGCGGCACGAGTCTCTCCCGCAGCAAGGGCCGCTGCATCACAGCTCTGGGCCCTAGCAGTCACATCCTTCAGCTCTCGAGCACTCTGGCTTTGCTGCGCTGGATCGAGTCTCTGTTGGGGCTCTTTCGCCTCACAGCTCTCACCAGAGAGCTCTATTTAATGGTAGGTTCCCTGGGGCTGCACCACGCCATCCGCACTGCCAGTCTCAAAGGCCCAGGATTTCCGAGCAGGCAGCGTTGGTCCTCGATCAGCTCGCACTGCTGCTACCTTGCTGCCCGATCCACCATGGCAGCACTCCGTATCGTTCTGTGACGGCATCAGTGGCAACAAATGCCGCAGGATGTCGAGAGGATAAAAGATTGATGGCAGGAGCTCCGAGTTAGGAGCGTCTACTTAGCCATCTTGCTTGGCCACGCTCCCTATCCAGTCTGCTATATTGATCATGCAGTTGGAGAAGTTGGTTCTGGTGGTGGTGGACATGTTGATCAGAGAAATTATGTGCTGGGTAGCATCAGGATAAGATTTAGATGCCTTGCGACCTGATTATGTTAGCAAGCGGTGTCATGTAGATGTTGAACAGGGCTTGGCTATGCGATGAACCCTGGGGAACTCTGCAGATCAGATTCTTGGGTTCTGATGTGTAGGGTGGTAGTCTGACTCGCTGTGTCTTTCCTGTGAGGAAGGAGCTCATCCATTTGAGGGATGGTCCTTGGATGACTCTGACGTGCAGTCTTCTGACAAGTGTCCAGTGGGAGACTGTATCAAAGACGTGGAGAGGTCAACTTGGATGAGGGCTGTGGTTTCTCAATGGATTAGTATACATAGCCAAATGAGGTGATAATCTACTAGGTTGGAACCATCAAAGAGATCTAGTAATCACACTTAATCCCAATTCTCCTAATAAAGTTATGCTTAAAGCAAATCTCAGTGAAGATGAAGATGTTGTGAGAGAATATCCGGAAGTGTTCAGTGATGGGTTGGGTTAATTAAAAGATTTTAAGCATAAGCTTGTGCTGAAAAAGAATGCGAATTCTGTCATAGATAAAGTTAGGAAGGCACCAAATCTTATTATAAAACCCTTGAGAGAGGAGTTAGTCAGTCTATTGTGGTTAGGTAAGGTGGAAGAAATTTAGGCCTCTGAATGGTTAGCTCCGGTTGTGCTTACACCTAAGGACCAAGGAACTAACTTGAGAATGTGTGTAGACCTCAGAGCTCTACACCAATACATTTGGGTGGATCATCAGCCACTTCCAAACATAGCTGAGGTACTATCCATGTTGAATGGAGCAAATTTGTTCAGTGTTATGGATCTCTCAGCGGTGTACCACCAATTGTTACTACATGAAGATTCAAGTCACCTCACATTTTTTGTCACACCTTTAGGAACATTCAGATTTATAAGGATGCCTTTTGGGTCGGCTTTGGCAGCTGCATGTTTTCAAAGGCTGATGAAAGATGCTTTGAAGGACATCAGCAACGTTCTGTTCTTGCCGGATGATATTCTTGTCTTCGGCAAGGATAGAGAGAGTCATGACTATTTTAAGTTTGTGCAAGGTTTTGCTAGTATGGTGTTGCCTCCAAGGTTGTTGTTGAAGAAAGGTGGTAGGTTTTTTTTGGTCAAAGGAATATGAAAAAGCATTCTCCAGAATCAAGACTGAAATTATTAAAATGCCCACTTTTGAACACTTTGACGTCACTAGGAAAACAGTCTTGACCACGGATACTTAAAGGGCTGGAAGCAGTTTTGGCCTTAATTGTGTCTGGTGAAGACACGGTGATAGCTTTTGCCTCATGTTCACCTTAGGAGGGCAGAGGAGAGGTATTCAGCTATAGAAAGAGAGGCCATTGCATGCATGAATAGGGCCATGCACCATTTCAAATGTTTCCTTTGGGTTTTTGCCTTTCACTTTAAGAACTGACACAAACCTTCAACACCGGTGTTCACATGCAAAGGTACTGAAAGGGCGACCCCAAGCACCAAAGGATGGGTAGAGAATGTAATGGAATTCAACTTCAAGGTTGAGTATCTTCCTGGGGTCCATAACGCTGCTGCAGATTGCCTCTCCAGGTTGCCCTTCAGAAAAAGCAGTTTTATCAGATTAGGTCAAGGAATCAGCTTTGAATGAAGAAGAATGGATTGAAGAGTGTGGAAAGGACATGTACTGTAATAATGTCATGGAGTATGTAGTTGTGGGGTGGCCTGAACGTGCTTTGTTTTCAGATAAAGTGAAGAGATTTTGGAGTGAGAAAGATGAGTTGTGCATCATGAATTGTTCCGAGGTGACCGCCTGGTTCCCACAATGGGGTTAGAGGACAAGATCATGAACTTGGCCAGTGAATGATACTTAGGTAGAAATCTCATTAAGTTTAGAGTGAGGGAGAAATATTAGTGGCCTGGTCTGCAGTCTCGGCCGGTATGACTCGCGGGTGGGGGTGCTCAGGGAGGGGGTCGTGCGGGGGGTGGTTTAATTTAACATTTAAAAAAAAAGTTAACTTACCTTTGCCGGCCCGGTCCCGCGTCGTCGGTCTGCATCGTGCTCTATACTACAACAGGAAGCAGCCACAGACAGCCTCACTCCCCTCAGCCAATGAGGCATTGTGATTGGCTGGGACGCCGACCACACAGGCGTCTATGGGGAGGCCATTTTCTCCATGTAGACTGCATGCAGCCTACATGGAGAAAATGCAAAGTGCGTATGACTGGTTTGGTCGGCCCTGGGGCGGACCAAACAGTCAGCGCCCTCAGAGTGGGCAAGCCACTCCTCCCCTGTCCTCCAGCAGACACGCCCACCTGCCCGCCCCCAACCAAACCCTTCTGCTTTCTCGCAGTGCGAGAAGCAGAAACATAAAATGGTATTTATAATACCATTTTATGTTTCTGCTTCTCGCACTGCGAGAAAGCAGTGGGGCGACGCTCCTCCGCCCACATGGAGGAGCCGCCCCTGCTGGTCTGGAAAGTGCTGTGAAAGATTCTTGACTCTCGTAGGCAGTAATAAGTCCAAGTTTGTGAGGACTACCCTCCTTTCTCCTGTGGAATTAACAGAGGAGCCCTGGTGGAAGTTAGGCCTGGATATTGTTGGGCCTTTTAACTTACTGGCTCCTGTTGTTGATTACATTCCAAATGGGTGAACGCATCTTGCGTAAGTTCTGTAACCACAAGTTGTGTGTTAGAATTCTTGAGTGATATGTTTACTTGTGAAGGAATCTCTAAGACTATTGTCACAGATGTGAATTTCAACTGTGAATTGTCCGTTGAACACCACCGCACAACACTATGTGCACCCCAAGCAAATGGTCTGGTAGAAAAGATGAATGGTGTGGTGAAGGCATGTGCACAAACAGCTGTTGAAAGAAGGAGTCCACTCAGAGCAATTTTACGAGAGAAACTCTGTGCTCATTGCACCACACACAATAGTGTCACCAGATTGTCTCCTTTCTAAGGCTTGAAGGGGTAAATGGCTGGATCTAAGCTCAGTCCACTGTGGTTGGAATGCTGAAAGAGGGTGGTTGCTAACAACCCGGTTAGAACTGCTGAATATCAAAGAAGACACAAGGCTTGTTATGATGCTAAACATAGTGTCCTACAGATAAAATGTTGGGTAGAGGAGATGGTGTATGTGAAACGGCCAGGTTGGTTTCCCAAAGGGACCTTTCAAAGTTGCTGAATTCAGAAAGAATGTGGTTGTTTTGGAAAATGGTGAAGTCTGGAGTATGTCACATTTGGTTAAGAGCCCTCAACATGAGCAGGAGGATTATTCTGTACATGATAACATTCTGAGCCTCTTAAGAGGAGTTCTGTTAAGACACTTGTCGGAAAGAGTCCTGCTCACCTGAAGGATTATGTATTATGGTAATTTCTATTTTCCTCCATGTTTGCCTTCTTCCTTTTTGGAAGTTGGATGTTTAATATAAGAGCCTTCTTTATGTTTTTATATTGATAGACTGTACATGGTGCAATAATCCTTGTAAGGAAAGTTTGATGTATGATTCTTATTTCTCCTTTGTTCTTGATTCCTTTATATTTGTAAATGTTCTTTTTGTATTAGTTGTATCTTGTTTTATTAATTTCATAGACATAGTTGTTTTTATTAGAGGGGAGAGATGTGTTGTGGTCTGTTTCTCTTCCTAACCATTGCTATGTCTTATGGGTGGAATATTGCCAAGGCCATTTGGCTGGAATTCTCTGAATGTCAGGATTCCAAGTGGTGGAACTGGGGGTCGTTGGAAGCGAGCTGATGTGGTACCAGGACCATTCCCAGGCCTGCCTGTTGATGGAGAAATAAAGGTTTTTACTGAAGTTCAACCTATGTCTAAGTTGTTATACAGATCACAACATACTGTCACAATCTTGTACTCTCCTAACTTCCCTTCCTTTCCTTTCCTTTCCTTTCTCTTTTCTTTTCCATTTCCCTTCCTTGTCCCATTCCCTTTACTTCTCATTTTCCTTTTCCCTTTCCTTTTCCGGCCCTCCCACAGGGATGGATGGTTCTTTGCTTGGTAGGGTAGCAAGTGTGTACCCCTGGTCTCTTCTTATGGCAAACAAGAAAGGAAGCATCCATTCCCAGGGTCCAGTAGGATATGTTTTCCATTTTTTTAAGGGTTAGGAAAAAAAAATCCTGTCTGTAAAAAAGGCAAATGTCATTTTGTAAGGATTGTTACAATGAATCAAATAATACTGCAACAAAGCAAAAACAGCATATCAAAGAGCACACCAATTGTTAGTTCTACAGAGCCAAGAAGCCGGGGTTGACCCAATACAAAAAGAAAATAAAAACTCATCCAGAATTCTTATACTTACATACCACACATCTTTCCAAATGAAAGGAATAATTCATGAAAGACAGAATAGAACAGCCTGTTCCTTCAAGAAACACGCCTCTGTCTCTCGCTGTGAGAGAAGTTGCCGTCAGGCGCCAGGGTACAATGATAAGTCTTCCTGTCTCTGTTGTGCACTCTGGTGAGTTGGAAGCGCGCGACGGTCTGGGCAGATGAATTTGCAAAGTCACAGCCAGGAAACCTTCAAAGAGCTCACTGAATAATTTACCTTACGTGACTTTGCGGGGTTTGAAGGTAATCTGACTGAAGAAGATGTACTCAACAAAACAACGTCTTACGTCATTCATCTGCTCCCAGTGGAACCTTGGACTTTCCCTTTTAATTCTAACTAGGAACAGTCAGCGCCTATGGCACGAAGTACGCGTGTTCAGTGCCTGAAAATCTAGTGTGGTATGTTCATCAAAGACATTTACAAGCCTAGGTAGCACCCCATTGCTAAGTAAGGCATGAGCTCGTCAAGTGGTAGGAGCACTGCTTAATTTGTAACCAAATAAGTGCCAGGGCCCTTGTCAGGAGGCCACTGCAACTTGCACCACACATTGCCCCTGCCAGCGCTGCCAATGACAGTACCCAAGCAACTACTAACCGTCACACTCCTACAAGTCTCACAATTCAGATCATTTCAGGCCCCCCGAAGCTATAAGAATGGCTTGGGCAGCAGGTATTAGTCGTTTTTAATGTAAATTGAATTGAGAAACAACTGTTCTGCTCATCTGTAAATTACAGAACAGTGCCACCATGCAGCAGACTGTCATAAGTGCCAGTGTTGACAATTAAGTGCCAGTTCTGAGCACTGGAAACCACGGCTCAAATTAAGTACTGGGTAGGAGGTGAAAATACATCTGTGTTCTATATAATTTTTCAAATAATGTTCAATAAAGCCAGTTACATCAAGGACTGCCAACCCCTTCCGTTAGCAGAAGAGCCAGGGTTAGGTCAAATGGATATCGTCAGCCCTGTGCATTAGAAGTGCTCCTTTCCACAATATATCACTTTTACCTCACATTGCCTTTCATGACAAGCCATATTTTGCATTACTGCCCCATGTTTTCGTGGTGGCTACTCTTGTCTCTGCTGTGAGTATGGTGCTCCAGTGTAATAATGTCTTCATAGATGCCAAGTTTTCAGACTGCTTATGTGTGACATTTATATGCTTTCAGTGTGCTTATGTGTGACATGCCATGGCCTTATGTGTGACAAGTTAAGTGAGACTTCATTGCCAGCAAAATGAATCCTATGTAATGATATATATTACAGATATCGCCTCTGTCTTATGCAGTTTGAGGTACTAGTAGCAGCACTGGCCTGACTTCTGCTTGCTATACTGGTAGTATCAGGGCACAAGTCCTAAAAAAGAAGCGGGAGGACTAACCAAGTTAGGCAGTATGCAAGTGACATCACAGTGCATGAGATCACGGCGCATGACATGGCACGTGACATCACAAGAAGTGACACCAGATCTTAAGACCTCACACATATGTTTAGCAGGTCTATCATGATGAGTACATTAGAGCACATTACGAATATACATGCAAACACTCCTGATTTAGGCAGAAGACTCACACTTTTGTAAGCTACACTAAAAACAATGTTCACTTTTGTCAGTGTAAAGCTTCCTGTCCCTGAGGATTGAACAAACTAACTCTGCAGCCAGCCTACTCCACCAGGCTTAATATTCCATATGCAGAACGTTTCCATGTAGATGTGGTTGCTTTAGCTGCCTGTGCTCTCCAGAGGTGAGACCGCTCTCCTATGTGACGTATGCTGACTCAGCCTTACCCTCCACTTAATGGGTCTGTAGTGGGCACTCACACTCATTTTTAGGAGATTGGGGCTCCTTTTCACCAACAGACCTTGGCCCTACAACAAGAAAGAAAGAAAGAAAGAAAGAAAGAAAGAAAGAAAGAAAGAAAGGAGAAAGAGAGACAGAAAACAATGATGAAGGCAGAAAAGGTGATGAAAAAAGTAAGTGTAGAGTAGTGAAATAAAAAGGTTATGGCAACCTTGGCATTCAGCAATAAGACCCTAAGAAAACATTGGGGCTCTGCATTTATGTTTTCACAAATGACACACTGCCTCCCAAAATGTCACCTCCACGTTTAGCAGCAGACATCTCTCATGTTCCTATTGTCACCCTCACATTCACCAGCACAACCTGACAACTCACCCTGGAATCAGTACGACCAGAATACCCACACAAAGAATGGAAACACATTTCACGGTAAGAGGTATTAGCTCCACATCAAAATAAGTGCAAGCCACCCAGAATCCAAGGATGAGAAGGAAATGGTGATAAAGGTAACGCACAAGAAAACGGCACCTTCAATTCCAGTCCTAACTAGCAATTTCAAGAAAATAGTGGCCTTCAGAAAGAATTATTGCGAGTTTGCATAGAAAAACGACCCCTGTGGGGTGATGTAGGAATAGCAAGAGACATTTCAAACTATGGCCAGTAATCAAAATCTACACTAGATTATGCTCGCCAATAAGACCTTTGCCTATATTAGACATGTTACACTACCAACATGGCGAACTGAAGACGGTCTACTAGACCTACTTGTTTATAGTAACACTGACCTGTGGGCTCACGCATTCACTGCATCCTCATCCTGAAGGAGCCAGCGCTAAGTTAAGTACACATGATCTTTCATTTCTTACATAGCAAACTCTGAATTGCATGAGTCTCTCAGACCTAAGAGCATCATAACAACAAACTGCCCTGTGTTATTGTGCTATAATAAAGTACATCACAAAATTTTGCAGCATCGCTGCAGTAGGTAGGTGTGAGAAGGGCAAAAAACAGGACCTCCAATACCCCAGCAGTGTAATAACTTGGCAAAATTTAACGCGCCCATATCCAGCGCTCTCGAATTTCCAGAGCTACAAAAAAGCAACTTGTCTTCCTTTTGAGGAAAAGAGCTCTTCCACATTTAGTGATTGGAACTGGTAAATGAAGCAAATAATTTCAAATGTTTCGGAAATCATTTTTTGTTCTGGTTTGACCGAGTCAGATACTTCTGAACAAAAATGAAATATTTGGGTCATGGAGTAGCAACCAGGATTATGCCAGGCGGTCCTTATTTGAAAGGGAAAAATGCACAGTTGCGGCATGTGCCTGACACCCACCTCCACCCTCATGTGTAAAGAATTAAAGACAAATCATAACAATTTGATGTAAAACTGGAGAAATAGAAGAAATAAAGAAATGTTCATCTAATGGCTCACATGAACAAAATTGAAAGCAAAAAAAAAAACCTGAGATCAATCCTGGCTTCCCAGCTTGACCAAATTTTGTGATCCTAGGCATATCTCTCTTTTGTGTTTGATAGGCTGTAATGTTGCACTATGTATAATAAAACTCTAGGCCACATATTGGATGCACTTAACACTTGATGTACATGTGACTTCTGGCAGCCACCCACACTCTAACCACATGCACCAAGAATGAAAGACAAAATATTAACCTTTGATATAAATAATAAATAATAATTCAGATTTGTAAAGTGCAAACTTATCACCCCTTAAAGGTTTTAAGGCACTGGGGACTGTCGGGGAGATTAAGTGAGCTATTGCAAAGCGTCACATGTGCCGCCGGCAATCGAACCGTGACCCCCGCACTCTGGAGTCAGCTGCTGCACCACACCTTTCCCACATTCTAACCTCATTCGTCAAGAGTAAAAGATAAAACATTAACCTTTGATATGAAATAGAAGAAATAAAGAGATGTCTATTTAGTGTCTGAATTGTACAAAGTGAATGCAGAAACCCTGTGTGCTGCCATGACCGTCGTATGCCAGGTGGGGGCCACGGTGATGATTGAGGGCTTCAACCCTGGTGCATTGCTCTATCTAGAAGAGGGGCATCGCCCTGTGCAATGCTGTGGCCTGAAGGGGCTGATTCCCTGTATGTTGTGTTACGAACCCCGTATGCCAGGAGGGGGCCTAGGTAAAGTGAGAGGGCTGTCGCCCTGGAGGGTGCAGCTTTGAAGGAGGCGTAAGCCATTACCTAAGGAGGAAGAGCAACAATTCAACTAATCATCAATCCTGAAGAGCCCAAAACCTGCTGCCAGGTTCTCAGAGGCTTACTGCATAGGTGGAGAACCATGTGGATGCCTGCCACCTCTACTGTTGTATCTAGACTTCGGCTCACTTCCAGGCCGCAGAGCGTGCAAGGGCACTCCGAACCTCCACTGAAGCGAGAGGCGTAAGACTGAATACTGGGCTGCCAGGCATCGGGGAAACTTGCCCTGACTGACACGCTACGGCGCTGAGGCACTTTGAGCTTCTCTAAGTCATCATGGAACTTCTATACTTGAACTCACTAGCGGGGCCTAACTGGAATGCTGCCTCACATAAATGGGGATTAACCACGATCCTTTGACAGGGAAATGGGACTCGAGAGCTGACCCAATGGAAGTGGGGGGCATATTTATGAAGGTTTTGCATCGCCCTTGTGCCACGCAAGGGGGCGCTAGGGTGACGCAAAACCTAGGTCAGATTTATCAAGCCAAACAAGGTCACCTGGCATGGCCCTGCATGGATTGATTAATCCAGAGTAACGCAACGCAACGCAAATCACTGCATTGCGTTACTCTGCCCCAGGGAGGCATTTCATGGGTGGAGCGTGGGTGTTCCCATGCACCCGCCCATGAATTTTGGCGAATTCCTAGATCTACCAACAATGGTAAACCTAGGAATGTTTCAAAATGCTGCACCTCCCCAGGGGATGCTTAATGAGGATAAATATGTTTATTTCTCCTCATTTTTTCCTCTTTCTATGTATGCTGCATTCTGCAGCACACATTAAAAGAGGTAAATGCCTCAGGGGATTGTTTTTGTGCAGGAAGGTGTACTCTCCGGCACAAAAACAATCCTGCTTACAACACAGGCACCCTTGCACCATGGTGCAAAGGTGCCTGCGGCGGTGCTAGGCAGCACATTGTGCGCCATTGCTGGGAAATGACAGGAATGTGCCATATATTGTTAAGTACAGCGCATTCCTGCCCTTTCTGTATCAAGCAGCTCAGCAAGGTGGCTTGCTGCGCTGGATGATTTCTTAATAAATATACCCTCTAGTGTGTCTGCCTTAAGAAGATTGTGTATATTTATTTGTACACAAAATACATGGGTGGATGTATGTGAACACCCATGCACCACCCACATAATGCCTATCTGGTGCACAGTAAAGGTAGTGCAATGCGCTGCAGTGCGTTAGTTATTTTTTTGATATTTCTTTTAACAAAGCCACGCACAACTATCCGATGAGGCTATTTCCTCTTTGTATGTGCGCTGTAGAATGCAGCATCTATGCAAAGAGGAAATAACAAGGAGAAATAAAGATATTTCTCCTTATTACGCCAGCTTCAGGTGGACTCACCAGTTTGGTGCAAACCTATGTTTACTAGTCTTTGTAAATATCGTATTGCATCAAAATACATGGGTGGGTGCACGGAAACACCCAAGCACCACCCATGTAACACCTACCTGACGCAAAGTAAAGCAAGGTAGGGCAATTTGCTGCCTTGTGTTACTTTTAAAAAATGTTTATAAAGCCATGCAAATGGGATTTGTGTGGCACTTTAAATCCCAAAATAGATTTTGCGTCAGGGTTATGCCAGAAAAGTGACTCAACCCTTGTGCAAAATAAGGGCCTCAACTTATACATTTATTTTTTTAAAACTTTGCCACAAAGAAATTGGCAACAAGGAGAACTGTAACAGTAAATCTGTACTGCTTGGTTGGTTGCAAAGTCAGAATTTAAAAATATCTTATGGGGTTAAAGCATCTGCTCCAGAGATCTTTGTGTTCCCAATAAATCTGAGGAAATTATAATAATGGTAAGATAACTCTGCTGGCTAACGCTTTTGCTGGAAAGATCTGTGTTTTGTCCAGTCCCAGTTTTGACTCAAAGTAGCATAGAGGGTTAATGAGTCTCCTGCAGAGCACTTTGTGTAACTTACAAAATGTAAGTGGGTTACTCCTTTTAACACAGAGATCCTTTTGTTACTTGCAGTTACATTGTATACGTTCCAGTATAGCACAGTGAGCTATGAAGGGTGATATGTGACTCCGACAGCTTGTAACCCTCACTGTCTTATGTAATATTTCCTGTAAAATGATTACAAACTTGTATGATTTATTGTCAATGTAATGTGTACATATGATGTAAAGGGCTCTGACATCCTGCATTGGGATGAGTAGCGCTATAAAAAGAAATAAAAAATAGTGGTATTTATATTGTTATTTTCTGTAAATACTGGGACAAACCAACATATCTGACATTATTACAGTGCATGCATATCTCTTCTAGGACAAGGACTGAACAAAGTCAAAAGCATGCATCTCTTAAGTACCTTTGAAGTAATAACAAGCTGTGAGCCTTTGTTTCCCTACTGCTGTATTTGCATCTAGGTGTGAGGCTCAGATAGCTCCCAGCCAGGATACTAGAACAAAAGGAGGCCTGATTGCCCCTTAAATTTGGCCTTTGTTATGGGCCCAGCTGGAATCTTATAAGCTCTGTCGCCTGCACGTTGTTGCTTGGATCAAAAGCAGAGAGCGTGCAGGCGCTGCTGAACGTGTCCCGGTGTTTGAAAATTACACCAGGACGAGTTCAGTGCATTTTCCAGTGGGACAGGGTGGACGACGTACACCCTGTGAAAATAATGGGTGGATGCCATACACCTGTGTATACCCCCGACTTGTGCCCTGGGTAGTATGGTTAGGACATGTCCCTCATTGTGGCTTAGTCCAGTGCTTAATTTGAGCAGGTGGTTTCCAGTGCTGGGCACTGGCACTTATGACAGTCTGCCACACGGTGGCGCTTGTCTTATTTAGAGTTGAGCACAACAGTTGCTTATTAATTCAATATACATTAATAAATAATAACTGCCACCAAAGCCATTCTTATAGTCAGTTCGATTTTACCTGGTTTGAGAAGCCCGGATGCAGAGTTGTACTGGCTGTCTGAGGTGCTGAAGCATAAGCTGCAAGGGAGCTGGTTTTACCGCTTACACAGTGCTGGTGGGGAACAGGGTGTAAAAATTCTACGGCGAAGCCACTGTTGACATTGGATGAAGGAATTACAGAGTTCCCTTGAGGTGCAGCATCAAGTAAAGGCCGTGGTTGCTGGACTGGCGACCAACAAGCCTTGGCAGCGGTAAGCTCAGCAGAAAGATATTTCAACATGAAGTGGTTCAGGGGAACACAGTAGCTGCCTGAAACTTCATGGAGGTCAGGATGACGTTTCCCTCAATGCACCGGATGATCTACTTCTGGGCAATCCCTCGGAGGGCCCAATATCCAGTGATTCTTTGGTTCCAGTTCGTTGTTTCTACCTGCGGTGTGCAGGGAACTAGAGCCACTAGTCCAGGGGAGTCTGGAGATGCCTTTGGCTCTCAAAGGGTTCCCTCTGTCTGGGGGAGCATGAACTTTGGTCCAGGATGAGTCTCAGTTGTGCACTTCCAGGAAGGTTGCCACAGGTGCAGAGTATCACACTTTTGCTCTATAAAGAACCTAGTGTCACAGACACGGGTCTCCTCTTTGTCCTTTGTTGCAAGTCAGATCAGAACTGTGATTCTGGTGTCATGGGTAGCCCTTACATCCTAGATTTAGTTGTGTTAGGGATGTGGGTGCAAGTGGCCAATGGGCTGCTTGTCCCAGCAGGTAATCCACTCCTGAGGTGACCACATCCGGGTGTGTGTGTCACCTTTTCTACCCAGACCCCTCTAATCTACCACATTTAATTTTAAACATGGCAGAAGTCTTACCAGCTGTACAGACCAGGAAACCCATCCTAGAGGTTTGGCTAGCCTTCTGGGGGTGTACACCTCCTGAATACCTAATTTTCCCACCTGCCCAGGTGCAAATGTGCCTGGGGGCAGGGGAAGGCTGTTTCCTCCTTTGGGAGGCAGCCTGGTTGCATATCACAGGCGGTGCAGCCTTTGAAGCTCACCACCTTGATGTGCCACTTCACTAGCCATCCTGTCAGGGAGGAAGGTGTGACCCCCTTCCCATCCAAACCATTGTTTCTGACTCCTGGGACAGTTCACACCTCCTGGCAGGGTGTCAGATTCCTGTCTTGGCAGCAGCAGCTGCAAGCTGCTAGCCAGAGCACAGGAAGGGCTGGGGGAACCAGGTGGGCAACCTCTAAGGTAGCCACGTGGATGCATGCCACATCACCCTCAACATGAGGGTGATGTGTTTAATACAAAACATGACATATTTCGGCAGTACCATAATGGAGCTGGCGACCTCAGGTTTGCCCGGGTGCCAGCTCATGTTATTCTATGGACCGCTGATCACTTATAGTAGCCTTCAATGGAAAAAGCCACTATAGGGATGTATAAGCTTGCACTTACATGTCCACACCTTTAATATAATGCACCTTGCCTCTTGGGCTTAGGAGGCTTCCTTAGGGGTGACTGGTATATATTAAAGATAATGCATTGACTTTACCGCACATGGCGAGGGCAAAGACAAGTGCGAGTAGTTTGCACTGCTCCTGCAGTCTGTAATGGCAGGCCTGCTGTCAGTAGTTTACTTGGATCCCTCAGAGTGGCACAAACAGTGCTTCAGGCCCTAGTGACCCCTTTAACACCCATGCCCTGGATACCACTGGTACCATATACTAGGGACTTAAAAAGGCGGTAAAGTCCTTCCCAATTGGAGTTGTCAATTCACATATGTCAATTTTAGGGAGAGAGCATTGGCACTGGAGCCTGGGCAGTAGGCTCCAGTGCACTTTCGAGAGTCATAACCATCAGCATTGGAGCAAAAAGTGTGCGGGGTGACCTTACAAAAAGGGCACTTTCCTACAGTGCTGGTACCCAAAGCACTGCCCAGAAGCCCGATTGGCCCTATTAAGTCTCAGTGCACTGCACCAAATACCAAGGCTGAGTAGTCCTGAATCTACTCTGAGTCTGACACTCTGAGTCTTTCACTCGTTAATCTACTGTCAGACACTGCCTGCACCTTTATTTCACTCTTGCAGGTTCCTGCTTTCTCCCTTGGTGAGGTTTCTTTTAATCTTTCTCTTCCTCCTTCTTTTACATTTGTGTGTTTTCTCTTTCTTGCTCGCCGGACATTTCTGATAAGGAAGGAAAGTTCTGGTTCCCAAAAATGTGTGCCAGTGGCCCCCTCCTGCAACCACGGCTCAAATTAAGGACTGCGATCTGTATACGCCTTGAAGAAAGCCTCTATTATTTTCCCGTTACATTCCAAACACAAAATATGATATTGGATTTTACATGGTTTATCGGTGAGAGCAGTGTATGTCTGTTTTAATTTACATCAATTGTCCTTCACAATCATGCTATCCAGAGGTGAATTGTGCTGTTAAAGAAAGAAATCAATTTTTATTGGTCGCTTTTTTGTACGACACTGAACAAAAAACAACCTAGAAGATTATGACGTATGCAGTGCCCATATTTATGCTAAGTGCAGTTTGACCATTAAAGATTATGGATACAGTGGCAAATACCATCAAAAAGATTATTATGAAAAAGAAAGTGGTGCAGGTTTTCTGTAGCTTTTTCATTTTAATGGCATTATGGAATACAGATCAGTTGATGAGATTTCTGTACCATATCACAAAAAGTGTCTGACCCAAATTTTATTGTGCCTGTAATATTATTCAGTACAAAGTGTAACCTCAGACTTTGAATCGCGATACTTTGAAATACAATCATAGAAGCACATGAAATTGCCTAAAGTGGTGAATCTTTGTGCAAAAAATTACGCTGTCAACATTCTGTAGGACTATGACTAATCCAAGAAATATCTATTTGAGTGATATATAATTCAGTGTGCGATCTAAGACATTCACTTCATGGCCATAGGTAAATCAGAGTTGTGTGAAATTTCTGCATTCCTGGTATTTCCATTGCACAAATTGCTCCACGCCTTTCTTGGAAGAATTAAAATAGGGAAGAGAGGTGTGAAAATGTGGATAACACAGTAAAAGTGCCCAAGAGAAAACACAAAAATAAACCCTCTTTGTTGGACTTGGCCCTTTTTGCAGGGTCACCCCCAAACTTTTTGCCTTCCTCCTCCCTTTTTCTGACCTGGTTTTTGTTGGCTTTAGGACTCTGAGCACTCTACTGCTAACCGGTGTTAAAGTGTACGTGCTCTCTCCCTAGAATGTGGTAACATTGGCTTATCCCCAATTGGCATATTTAATTTACTTATAAGTCCCTAGTAAAGTTCACTGTATGTGCCCAGGGCCAGTAAAGTAAATGCTACTAGTGGGCCTGTAGCACTGATTGGGCCACCCACTTCAGTAGCCCTGTAACCATCTCTCAGGCCTGCCACTGCAGAGCCTGTGTGTACAGTTTTAAACTGCCATTTCGACCTGGTAAGTTAAAGTATTTGCCTGGCCCAAACCTTCCTTTTATTACATTTAAGTCACCCCTAAGCTAGGCCCTAGGCAGCCCTAAGGGCAGAGTGCAGTGTATTTAAAAAGTAGGACATGTACTTTCAAGTTTTACATGTCCTGATAGTGAAACTTCATTTTCACTACTGCAAGGCCTATCTCTCTCATAGGTCAACATTGGGATTACCTTGTTACATTTTATAAGTGTAATTTCGAAACGGGAAAAGATAGACATTTTAAGTTTGGTGTCTCTAGACTCGCAATTTAAAATCCCAACTTATGGTGAAGTTGGATTTTAAGTTCATGTCTGAAAATGCCACTTTTAGAAAGTTTGCATTTTCTTACTTTAAACCATTCTGTGCCTCTGCCTGCCTCTGAATGTATGTCTGGGGTCGGTGACAGCTGGGCCTTGTGCATTCCCTCTAGATAGCCACACACAAAGGGAGCTGAGGTGTGCTTGATGGGCCATTAACATCCCGATGGGCTATCCTGGGAGAAGCTGACACTTGCATTTGAATAGGGCTGTGCCTGTCCCTATACAAAGAGCTGCATTCTCCCCTGTAGTTAGTCTGGAGCCAGGGCAGGGCAGAAAGGGACTTTGCGCACTTCCAAGGCCTCTCTTTGAAGTCTCTCCCACTTCAAAGGTTCAAATGGGTAGAAGACCTCTGACACCATGACTTCAGTATGCTTCTGAATCTGAGGACGTTCTGTCAGGAAGAAGGACTGCTGTGTTGCCAGGAGGGATTGCCACTCTGCTGAACTGCTTTGTTGTGTTGGCCTGCTGCCTCTTACCTGAGAGTGAGAAGGACTGGACCTGCACCTCTACATCCTCCAAGAATTTAAGTGACTCTAAGGACGTGCTGGCTTGCCTCCTGTTTTGAAGTCTCAGGCCCATCAAAGACTTCCTTCTACTCTGCTTCAGCTGCTCGACTCTGCCAATTGTGAGTCATGCCCTCCCAAGAGGTGTCAATCCAGTCCTGAGCATGAAAGTGGGTTTTTTATCTGTTTTTCTTCAAAAACCCACCCATTGTTGACTTTGCACCGATCAGAACTGATGCATCTCCTTCAACTTCGATGCTGCGCCACTTCAAGGAAATCCCTGCCCGGCTCGACGATGGCCCTGGACCAGACTGTGAGGTCCGACGCCGCTGCATCGCTTTCATTGTACAGGGTTCGACAACGACACAGGACCCGACTGCAAGGCTCAACGACGATGCATCACCTTCATCACCAAGGGATTCGACTTGTGAGGCCCGACGACAACACATCAATACGACTGCGTGAGTCAGTACTGACGCAGCTTGCTCTCGCCGTCGACGCATCCTCCGTAAAGGCACTGTTTTCAGCAGGGCTTGTGTGGCTCCTGTATCCAACCCGCACTTCATCACAGGCAGCCTGAACTTTTAGATTTACCCTGGTCAAGTGTGACCAGATTCTTTTAAGCACAATATTACAGTTTAATCTTTAAAAATTCATATCTCAAGTTCTGCTTATTGGATTTTTGTTGTTTTGGTCTTGTCTTACTCATAATAATATTCTATATTTTTCCAAAATGGTGTGGAGACTTTTTGTGGTGTTGTCACTGTCTTACTGTAATTAAAGTGTTGCACAAATACTTTACACATTGCCTCCTAAGTTAAGCCGGACTGGTCTGTGCCAATCTACTAGAGGATGAGCACAGACTAATTTAGGGTGTGGATCTAACTTACCCTGACTAGGATTGAGGTTACTGCTTGGGCAGGGTACATACCTCTGCCAACCAAAAACCCAATTTCTGACATTGGTGGCAGCGGTGGGATAGGACTTGTGTTTGTGCAGTGCCTTACAGTAATTTGGTATACACCTTCATACACAGATAAGACCAATTTGAATCAATTGTCTCTGACCCCCATTGCCAATTTTCTCCTACTCTCTTTAATTGCCATTTTTAATTTTTCTATTCTCCCTGATTGGGATTTTTCTTTTCCCTAAAATCATGTCTTTGATTGGAGGTCCCGTAGCTGCACCTGCAAACATGGATTTTGATCTGCCTAAGCTGGAAAAGTATACTTTGACCCAGCTCAAGGATTTTTGCAAAGGTTTTAATGTTTCTATCAAAGGCTTCAACAAGAAGGTGGAGCTGCAAATAGCACCGAGGGCCTGGATAGAAGCTAGGGATGCAGCACATGAGACCACAGAGGAGGGGGATGAAGAGATAGAGGATGATGAGAAGCTGGACCAGGAGTCATTGTAGAATATGGAACTGCCTTTGAGCCAGGAGGATAATGCCTTGCAAGGAGCAGTGGGTCCTCCCAGGCCATGGAACTGTGTTTCATCTAGAGGCCTGTCCACAGAGGAGCTGGTGGGAGGGAGGAGAGAAAATTTAAATTGGAGCTGGCTAAGCTCAAATTGGATAAAGAGAGAGCCTTAGAGGAGAAAAGGCTGACTATGGAGATGGAGGAGAAAAGATTAGCTATGGAGGAAAAGCAAATGATGTTGGCTCAGGAGCTGGGCCTGAGAGAGCTGAATATCAAAGCCAGGAGGGCTGAGTCCAGCCAAGATAGTTGCAGCATTTCTGCAGTTCCCTCTGACAGAAGGGCCCACATATACAAGGGTCTGGTGTTTGACTTTGTGATGGGAGATAACAGACAGATGGTTTGAAGCCTATGATATTGCTTTACAGACGCACAAAGTCCCTGAGGAGGATTGGGGAGCTAGTCTGTGGAGACAAAGGGGCACTCTACTGGCCCTAGAAAGGAGTGACAGGATGAGATGTCTCCCTATGAAGGTGGCCCTAATAAGGAAGTTTGGTTTGACCCCAGAAAAGTACAGACAGAGGTTCAGGGACTGTCAGAAGCTATCTCAACAGATCTGGGTAGATTGTGTAGATTCCTTTTGCAAGGCACTGTATGGTTGAGTGAAGGGCAATGAGGTAAAAGATTACCAGGGGCTGTATAATTTGTTTGCAAAAGAGAATAAGGTCAGGCTTTGTTTTCCAGATCTGCACCAACACCTTATTGACAGTAGGCTCTCTGACCTCAGGGAGCTTGCTAATTAGGCGGACCTCTGGATCAGCACCAGGGTCCAAAGGAAGGTACCTGGGAGTGATGCCAAGACAGGTGGTTCAGGCTCCCCCCAGCAGAGAGAGGGGGAGGTCAAGGGAGACACAGACAAGTCCCAGTGTAGTAAGGGGGGAAAAGGGTTCCATGTCCCTTCTAAGAGTAGGAGGAGAGGTGGGGTGGGCAGAGGTGCAGGGTGCCCTATTTCTGGCCCCAGTGCTTAGATTATTGCTCTCAGAGGGGGCACAAGCAGGGAGACGTGGTCTGTACCAGGAGACCATCCACTTATGGGAGTCCCACAGTGTCAGGAGAGCTGGGAGGTGCGGCTGCCACAAGCACCCTACCAGTTCTGGTTTCTGGGGGTACCACTCCACAGCAGAGGGTACAGAGGCCCAGATGGAGGGGCAGGAGGGAGGCGGAAACAGTCCCCTGTGGGGGGACCAGTGGGTCAGGGGTTGCCAGCTCTGAGATCAGGGCACCCCAAGACTGACCCTGGTGAGGCTACTTCTGACCTGGAGGGGGGGGGGAGCTCCATGCACTGTCACAGGGACAGAGGGCTGGGGATCTGCGCCATGCATACTCTTGCACAACACACCCAGAATGTGTCTCCCTTCAGGGAGGGTAGGGGAACTCCCCTGGAAGTCCTAGCTTGCCAGGCACCTGTTCAGCCTTAAGGTACAGACCCTGGGCTGAAGGACCAGTGTCAGGACACCACCCCTGAACTGGTGGGAGGAGAAGTGTAAAAAGGGTACAAGGCACCTGGGGCTACTGCCCCCCACTTTGAAAAAACCACAGAGGTTAAATACCCCTGGATGGCCTGAGGCCTGGCTCTGGACACTGACAGTCATCAGTGGCCTCTGTTGGTAGTTGTCCTTATGGACAGAGTTTTCCCTGAGTTGGGGACAGAAGTCAGACCCAAGGGGTGGAATAGGCCACATCACTTTGTTGGCCATGGTTGTACTGCTTTTCTACTGGGATGCATCAGTAAGCAAAGTAAGGTTAGGGGATGCACAGATGGGGTCCACAAATTAGAAGAAGGGTTCCCCAAGGGCCAGTTCTGTGGCTCAGGAGAATGTAGACAGAGGGAACCAACTGAGTTCAGTGAGGCATAAAACTCACACGTGCCCCTGCAGTAGTGGGCCTTTGTCCATGTTCTATCACCCTAAGCAGGGAAGTTCATCAAAGTATTGATTAGTCTACCCTGGCTTTAGGAGGGTGGTTGTGTTGGAACTGGCCCTTTCTGCAGGGCCACCCCCAAGCATTTTACCTTCCTCCTCCCCTTTTTCTGACCTCGTTTTTGTTGGCTTTAGGACTCTGAGCACTCTACCACTGCTAACCAGTGCTAAAGTGCATGTGCTCTCTCCCTAAAATGTGGTAACATTGGCTTATCCCCAATTGGCATAGTTAAGGCTTATAAGTCCCTAGTAAAGTGAACTATATGCGCCCAGGGCCTGTAAATTAAATGCTACTAGTGGACCAGTAGCACTGAATGGGCCACCCACTTCAGTAGCCCTGAAACATGTTTTAGGACTGCCACTACAGAGCCTTTGTGTGCAGTTTTAAACTGCCGTTTCGACCTGGCAAGTTAACCTACTTGCCAGGCCCAAACCTTCCTTATTATTACATGTAAGTCACCCCTAAGGTAGGCCCTAGGCAGCCCTAAGGGCAGAGTGCAGTGTATTTAAAAAGTAGGACATGTACTTTTAAGTTTTATATGTCCTGGTAGTGAAATACTCTTAAATTTGTTTTCACTACTCCCATAGGTTAACATTGGGTTTACCTTATTACATTTTATAAGTGTCATTTCCAATTGGCAAAAGATAGCGATTTGAAGTTTGGTGTCTCTGAACACAACTTATGGTGAAGTTGGATTTTAAGTTGCAAGTTTGAAAAAGCCATGTTTAGAAAGTTGGCATTTTCTCACTTAAACCATTCTGTGCCTCTGCCTGTTTCTGTATACACGTCAGGAGTGCTTGACAGCTGGGCCTTGTGCATTCCCTCTAGACAGTCACACACACAAAGGGAGCTGAGGTGTGTCTGATGGCCCATTCACATCCTGATGGGTCATCCTGGGCAGGATGGGAGGGAGGAGCTGACACTTGCACCTGAAAAGGGCTGTGCCTCTCCCCACACAAAGAGCTATAGTTAGTCTGGAGCCAGGGCTGGGAAGACAGGGACTTTGTGCACTTCAAAGGTCTCTCTTTGAAGTCTCCCCCACTTCAAAAGCTCAAATAGGTATAAGTACTGGACCTCTTACACCATGAGTTCTGGATCTGAGGACATTCTGCCAGGAAGAAGTACTGCTGTGCTGCCAGAAGGGACTGCCACTCTACTGAACTGCTTTGTCGTGTTGGCCTACTGCATCTTGCCTGGGGGTGAGAAGGACTGGATTTGCATCTCTACATCCTCCAAGAACTTAAGTGATTCCAAGGGCTTGCCTCCTGTTTTGAAGTCTCAGGGCCATCAAAGACTTCCTTCTACTCTGCTTCAGCTGCTGGACACTGCCAACTATGAGTTCTGCCCTGCCAAGAGGTGCCAATCCCAGTCCTTGGCCTTGAAAGTGGTTTCTGCAGCTGTTTTCCTTTAAAAACCCATGCATCCTCGACTTTGCACCGATCGGAACCGATGCATCTCCTTCGACGTCGACGCAGTGCCACTTCGAAGACATCCCTGCGTGACTTGATGACGACACAGGACCTGACTGCGAGGCCCGACAACCACGTATCGCCTTCATCATAAGGGATTCGACAACGACGCGGGACCTGACTGCGAGGCTCGATGACGACACATCACCTTCATCACCAAGGGGTTCGACGACGATGACGCATTTACCCAACTGCATGACCTGGTACTGACACATCTTGCTCTCACCATCAACTCATTCTCCGGAAAGGTACTGTTTTCAGTGGGACCTGCATGGCTCCTGTATCCGAACTGCGCACCATCGCGGTCTGCATGGACTTTTGGATTTACCCCAGTCAAGCGCGACCAGATTTCACCGTTTGGCGCTTTATGCTTTTAAGCACTATATTTCAGTTTAATCTTCAAAAATTAATATCTCAAGTTCTAGTTATTGGATGTTTGTCATTTTGGTCTTGTTTTACTCATAAAAATATTCTATATTTTTCTAAACTGGTGTGGAGTTTTTTTCTGGTGTTTTCACTGTGTTACTGTAATTAAAGTGTTGCACAAATACTTTGCACGTTGCCTCTTAAGTTAAGCCTGACTGCTCTGTGCCAAGCTACCAGAGGGTGAGCACAGATTAATTTAGGCTGCGTATCTGACTTACCCTGACTAGGATTGTATTCCTGCTTGGACAGGGTACATACCTCTGCCAACCAGAAACCCAATTTCTAACACTCCTCAACCCTCTTTTCACCAACTTCCCTGACATCACGGTGGACAAGCTCACCACCTAACCGAGACCGACCACTCCCTTGTCCCATTTGGCCTCGCACCCACCAAAACCACCTGATACAACTGGAAGAAGCTTCCTGAGGAAACCTAGACCACAGAACTTCATACCCACAGGCCCTCCACATCTAGAAGACCTCCATCAATCCATCTCCATTTTGAATGCCTGGTACACCTCCTGCGCAAACACCCTGGTGCTGCTCAAGACCATCACCACCCCAAGGACTAGACCACAAGCCAACTGGTACACAGAAGATCTTCGATTCTACAAATGCCATTGAGACACACCCAGGATGAAAACAAAAGAAGCACCAACAGATCAGCCCATCCGATTTACCAGCAGTAACTCAGATCCACCAAGCACGCACCTTTGACTAGGCAAATCGAAAATAGCTCCAAAAAGTCTAAAGTGATATTCTCCATAGCAAAATAATTCACCTCCGCCACTGCCAGCACCACAACCATCACTACTAGTCAGGATCTCTGCACCTAGTTCTCTTGCTACTACAGATACAAAATCAGCACCATATACAACAACTTTGCTTCCCTACCCGGACCCGTCCACCCTCCATCCCAAAGATTCCAGCAACCTGGAAACCGTGATGGCTTATCATCACCACGATGGAAACTGCTGACAGCATGTGTTCCATTCATTCGGGAGCTCCATCTGACCTCCGTCCACACTTCATCTTCACCTAAACAATCAACCGCGTCTGAGCTGCCTCATCCCAGTACTCAATGATCCACTCACCACTTCTACTATTCCAGATGCCTGGAAACATGCCACCATACTATCCCTCCTGAAGGAACCTCAGCGGATCCTAAGACTCTGGCCAGCTGTAGACCAATCTCCTTTCAATCCTATCTGGCAAAAGTCCTGGGTAAACTCCCCAATAAAAGACTGTCTGACTACCTCAACAATAACCAGCTCTGAACCCTTCAGAATCAGGATTTAGACCCAATGACAGCACCAGAACCACTCTCATTGCTGCCACTGACAGCCGCTTTATCATGGACAAGGAAAAGACTGAGGCACTGATCCTACTCAACCTCTCCACCACATTCGATACCGTCTTTCCCCTCATCCAGCACCTCTATGAAACTGGCATACGCACACCCGTTTTCCGATGGATCCGCTCCTTCCTCACTGGATGCACCGATACTGTCTGCTTGGATCCATATACCTCTTCTGCTTCCAACCTGATTTGCAGAGTCCCCCAAGTATCCTCGCTCAGCCCTACTCTCATCAATGTCTACATGTCACCATTTGCCAACATCATCCATGCCCATGGCCTCAGTATTGTCTTTGACTCCAATGACACCCAGCTCACCTGCTCTTTCTCCAATGACACCACCAACACCCAGTTGAAATTCACCACCTGCATGTCTAATGTTGCCAACTGGATGAAGACCAACTGTCTGATGCTCAACTCAGACAAGAAGGAAGTGGTGCTCTTTAGGAAAGGCACCTCACTTTGTTGTGCGAGTGGTGACCATACGAACTAGGACTGACAACCAATCCGTCGAACCAAGCCACCTAGGTCTAGTAAATGACAGTCAAAGTTGCCTCCTTTTGCTTCCACTCCAACAAACTTTTCAGAATAATCTTCAGATGGCACCCGCTGAACAATTGAAGAACCGTTACATAAGTCCTGATGACCAGCAAATTGGACTACGGGAATGCATTCTACGTCAGCATCACCAAACAGCTCAACAAGAGACTTCAGGTAATCCAAAACACCGCAGCCAGAGTCACGCTCAGTCTCCAACCTTGCACTCATATCTCCACACTTCTCAAACACCTCCACTGGCTCGTAGTTCAAAAATGCACACTCTTCAAGCTCCTCGCACACGCTTAGAAAGCCCTGCACAGTCTAGGCTGTGCATATTCAAATATCTACATCCACTTCCATACATCCATCCGAATCCTTCCGCTCTGCTGGCCTCCTGCTCACCCATGTTTCCTGTATCCATAGAGCCAGAGCTGGAGTGCTTGCTGTCTCCTACCTGGCTATGAAAGCCTGTAACAACCTCCCCTGCACATCAGAACTGCCAGCTCAATTCAAGAATCTCATAGAAAACTCTTATCCTGGCCCTTCCAATAGGAACCAGGCAAGGCAGCACCCTCCTTCTATGGCACTAGAATACCCTCCCGGATGATTTCTGCACCATTAAAATAGACATAACAGAACAAAACATTTTAAAATCTAACCTAAAGTCATATAAGTTTGCAGTTATTCATTGAAATTATAAGTGTTTATAAAGTATATCTGTACTGAAGTAAAATTTTAACACCATGTGTAGAACCATGCATTTTGTAATCAGGCCAATAACTGGATTTTTAGTTCATCAACAACCACTTGTTCAGAAAAGATAAAACGGCCACCCCAGAGCAGGATATCAATGTTGTGGTGATAAATAGTGAGCCAAAGGATGGCCAGGAACTTCCCTAAGCCAGAAGGGCTATTAGATTCATGCTCCTGGCTTGGGGCACAAAGTTCCTGGCTATCTTCAGGTTCACAACATTGCTATCCTCCTCTGTGGCAGACGTTTGATGTCTGGCCATGGGAGGACTGGACACCCCCTGAGAAAATGAGGTGGTGGTGGGGAAACAAGTAAAGCAGACAAACTGGGAGACGGCACTGCAGGACGTGGGTGGGTTGTTAAGGTGAGCTGTTCTACCTGTAATCAAAAAAGTCATGAGGCTACAAAGATTCTGATGCTGATCAGTAAATATCTGAGAGTTCTTAAACTGAACAATTGCTATGGGCCTCAGGAACTCCTTGATAGCAGTCATAGTGACATAATCATGGGGAAGGGAGTGGGCAACCATGTGAGGGCTTAGAGGTTTCCGGGGCGAACGTGTCCCTTGGTTCCTGCTGCTGTTCCATGCAGGCACTTAGAGTAGGAGGTGGAGAAGGTGTAGCAGTGGGTGCAGCGAAGGCCATGATGGTTTAAGGGCCATGGACTTAAGTAGGGGGTGGATGGAGGTCCAGCTTATGTTGGGGCCTGATTTTCAGACACCACAGTAAGATATTCCTCGAGGCTTTCTTTGGTGTACACACAACAGCTATGTTTGCTGACAGTCACCTTTTGTACATCAGTTAGTTGCTGGGGAGTATGGTGACATGGCTACTAGGTAAGTTTCACAAAATCACACTGACCTGTATCTATACCCAGGGAACGGCATCACAAACATAGCCACAAATAATTTCAACATGTCATAATACACACCCATGACAATAATATGAAATGCATGCATGTGTAGATTTTGAATTACGTTTGATAAGGTACAACGTTATAACATAGGGTTTTAGCTTTTTCCCAAATTACATCAAAACAACGTTTTGTAATGTTATGTTATGTTATGGTATGGTATGGTATGGTATGGAATGTATGGTATGATATGTGATGGTATGGTATGTTATGGTAAAGAATTCTTATAACAAGAGCATGCACTCCTTGTAGAGCATCCCGGCATGAACCAATAAAGGTCCAGGGAGAAGCAAATATTGGGGATGAACACTGATGCCAAAATTCTAGTTGAGAAACAGCTAAGTTTTTAACAGTTTTCTGAAACTGCTGTAATTGTTGTTAAATGTAGGGGCATATTTACAGCATCATTTTTTTGACGTTGTAGCGTTTTTTTTTAGCGCCATATTTACAAAGTCACTGTAGAGCCCTCTAGTGTCACTTTTCTACTACTAGCGCCTATTTTTTTTTAATGCCAGTTCGGCTAGCAGCATTCACTGAAAATGATATGCAAGGTAGGCGTTCTCTCGGAAATACAACCGCAAAACTGACACCGCCATATGTACAAGGATTTTCCTAAACACCGCCAATTTTTCAAAACTGCCACTAGGTCCCATTAGTGGTAGTTTTTTACCACTAGCGAAAAGCTGGTCTTAAAAATGACACTAGCACACTTGTATAAAAGCCGAACAGACCCAAATCACTTTGGCAAGCTCAACTATGCCATGGATCTACAGCTATTGCAGCTAGACGCAACAAGGAGACCACCACCACCACCACAGAGGCAACGCAGGAGAAGGGAGCGGACATACTGCCAGAGGATAACCCTCATTGACATCAGGGAGGAACAGGTCATTGCCCATTACAGGCTCAAGAGGGAGTCCATTGTCCACCTTCGGCACCAGATTGTGCCAAGGCTGCAGCCAACATCGCAGCGCTGCATCAACATACCTTCACAGGCCACGCTACTCGATGTCCTGCTCATGCTGGCGTCTGGAACGTTAAAACCCACCACAGCCAGAGTGGCAGGAGCATCCCAGGCATCCTTCTCAAGGTTCCTCCCCACCGTCCTGGATGCCATCATAAGCCTCACACCCCAGTACCTCCACTTCCCCAACACAGCGCAGCAATGCTAAGTATGTCTGCATGACATTGTAAGGCCTCATAGGTATGCAGTACTGCAAGCCACAACAAAGTGTATCTTTTAGTGGTGGCATGATCCACAATAGAGTTGCTACAGCTCAAATATAGGAAGCCCCATTTTTCTCTGTATGAACGGGTGTACTTTACCAGCATCCATAGTTACATGTAATGACTACCAAGTTATTTGTATAGGTAACAATGTGTCCTGATATGGCTCCTTGCCTTATCAATTACTGAATGTTGTGAGGCAAAATGTGCTGTTACGTAATGAAACTTCTGAACATGTTCAATGCCCATGGCATCAAGCCCATTGAAGGATGCCCAAGGTTCACTGCTACACAGCGAAGGTGTGGATGTGTTCCATTCAAGGGGCACCCTTTGCACACATATGAGTAACATATATTTTTATTGTTTCAACAGACAACATGACCCCTGATGAACTGCTCTATTTCAACAAGCGTAAAGTGCGCTACCGCCACATAAAGCGGGTTGCTAAATCATACAGGGCCATGAAGAGATAATACCAGGTGGAAGAGGGCCTGGGGCAGTGATCTGTGTTTCCCAAGGGCGCACCAGCCACCACTGGAGGCTCGGCCAGCCATGGACAACCAACTGCAGGGCCCTCACAAGCAGCAACACCTAGCACATCAACCAGTGGAGCCTCACAAGGACCTGTACCCACACATCAGCCCACAGGAGGGCCCTCAGAGTTTGAATCTGACATGAGGAAGGACATGTCTGACCTTAAACTCCGTATGGCTGTGGTGGAAAATAAGGTGGACCAGGCCGTGTCCCTCCTACATGACATCAAGCAATCAAGCAGGAAGTTGGACAGGGCAAATGATGAGACCAACAGAGATACCTCCTGCCATTCAGCCTGCTTGACAGGCAAACATTTTTGATGGGTAGTGTATAGGGTAGGTTAGAGTAGTTTTAGTGTCGTTTTATGATAGTGATATCAGGGATTTCTTAGGGGTGAGTTGGTTTGTTGTTGGATAGTATTACTTTGGGTTGGTTAGGGGGTGGGTGTTGATGTGTGTTACACGTAAAAAAAAATTAAAAAACAAAAAATGTAAACATTTTTACAACATAACCAAACAAATATATGATTGTTTAGGTTTTATGTGTAGCTAGTTGATGTTTAGGTGTAGTTTCTGTTGTCCTGTGTTAAAATGTGACTTAAGGGGGGGTGGGGGTTGATGTCGACAATGTTGTGCTAAGTGTGTAGGTTAAGGTAAGCTAAGTTAAGGTAGTTTTAAATTTGGATTGGCTATTCTTAGTGTAGGATAGGTTAGGATAGGTATTTGGCATAGGGTAGATAGATATAGCTATTTAAACTTTTATATTTCCATTAAATCTACTAGCTTGATACATACAGGTGTATGTCTTGATGTACTGTGTATAAGGGATCCAGTGTGCTCATATATACTTTTGCCCTTGCGTTAGTCTTAGCTAGCCGTGTTTGGCAACATGGGTGAGTGGGTTTCTTAGCTATGGACAGGGATCTGTAAAACTGCCCATGACTTCACATGATCTGACAATCAGACATTGTTGAGCAGTGGACGTGGCATTAATGGTTGCATGATGACAGAGTGCTCATTTTGTACTCACATACAAGATCAATGTGTGTAGTGAATGCAACATGACTTGGAGGGATGTTGTGATCTATGACTTTTGCACATATTGTTGGTATTGCTACTCAAACACTGGTGGCTGCCCCGTAACCTCTCACACTTTCAGCGTGCACTTGTTAACCCAATGTAGTTCGCTTGCTAGTAACCATGGATGGACCAAACACTTGTGGGGTGACTGATCTCACCATTCACATCACCTGCATGACATCCGTTGAACTATATACTAGCCACCTTGAGTATCCACTTACTTATCATCACTCAATAGGTGCATCCAACACTTGTAATACTCTAACTGCCTATCATTGTCCCAGACTCTGCTAACACAATGATGTCCCTTTTGATGGTATTTGTTGTAGTAGCCTCACTGATTAGCTAATGGTGAATTTTGTCCTGACTCATAGAGACACACAACACACCGGTAGTTCTCATTGGTGCATTTATTTACATGTGCAAATGTAGAAGGGTCTCACAGGTACAGTTAATTGGAAAACAACCCCAAAGGATGTTTCAACCCAGTGAACGTTCATGCCATTTCATCATGACCAGAGTTGGTCACCTGCTGAGTGCCAGACATCTCTTTGATCCGATCCATGCACTTGTAAGCGTCCATTGACCCTCCTGGCTGTTTCCAAAAAGGTCCTTGCAGCCTACTTACTGCCACACAGTGATGTGACCTGGATCATACGTAGACTCTCCAGTGCCTACACCACCTACATCCTTCCTGCGTATATAAGGGACACTAAACACATCCTTAGTCTTCTCACTGATCTTACCTGGCAGAATGACATCATCTTAGCTACACTTGACGTGGTCTCCCTTTACACCAACATCAACCCACAAATTGGCTTACAGGCCATGGATTGGCATCTCAGCAAGAAACCGGCGACTCAATGGCAACACACTAGGATGCTTTTATCCATGACAGAACTTATTCTGTTTAACAACTGCTTCATATTTGAAGGTCAGTGGTATAAACAAATACGAGGTGTAGCCATGGGCTCGAAATTTTCGCCCTCATTTGCCAACCTCTTCATGGGTTACTTTGAAGCCAAATGGATTTGGAGCGAGAAGGGCAGCTCATTTAATCAACACATCGTATACTGGGGTCGATACATTGATGACTGCTTATTACTTTGGGCAGGGACAGAACAGAGGCTACAAGAATTCTATGAATATCTGAACACAAACATACTAGGTGTCAGTTTCACCCATCACCACAGTAGCACAAACATAGTCTTTCTAGACGTGGAACTGTACGTCCAAGAGGGGTTCATACACAGCAAACTCTACCGTAAACCTACGATATGTAATGCAATTTTACATGCCTCCAGCGCTCACCCCCCTCATCAGATTCAGGCTATCCCCTTTGGGGAGTTCACTAGAGCCAGGAGGAACTGTAGTCAGGACAAAGAGTTCATCTCCTGCTTACATTCCATGAAGACTAGGTTTAAGGCCAGAGGCTACCAGCAAGCATCCCTAGATAAAGCAGAAAAACGTATCATGAAACTGCCACGAGCAGATACACTTAAAGAGAAAGTTACTATTAACCCATCCACACAGCCAGTCAGACTTATTACTAACTACAGTGAAATGTCCAACATGCTCTCTAAGAGCATGCGTAAACACTGGAACATTCTGAAAGCAGACAAGTCTCTAGAAACATTTACCACACATAGACCTCTCATCACATATAGAAGAGGCAGAACCTTAAAAACTATCTTGAGTCCTACTGTCCCCACTATCACAAATGAAATTGATTGGCTCACACAACGTACACTAGGTTTCCACAAATGTGGGAGTTGCGGTGTGTGTAGGTGGGCTACACATAATGTCATGACATTCCACGGCCCGGACGGGAGGGAATATAAGATTAAACAGAATATCAATTGCATGACACGTTATGTCGTTTATGTAATTATGTGTAAATGCCAGAGGCAATACGTGGGTAGTACAATTCGCAAGCTGAAGGATCGCATTAGCGAGCATACAAGAGCGCTCAAACAAGAGGATACAAGATACCCTATGGCAACCCATGCCATAAGTTGCGAAGCTCAAGGCCCCTATAAACAATTCTCCTTCTTTGGAATAGAGCATGTCCAACCTAACCAAAGAGGGGTGACAGAGAACTCCAGTTACGCCGTGCTGAAGCAACCTGGATCATGAAATTGAAATCTGTAGAGCTCGGTCTTAACACTGACCATGAACTACAATTTTTCTAGGTTCCTAATAGAACTAAACAGAATTGGCGGAATGACTAATTAACCGATATGTATCAGATCATTTACATTGCATATATGTAATCTGTGATGTAAGAAACATAATGCTATTTCTTCTGCATATTAACTACGACTCAAACGTTACGTGCATGTACTACCTGTATTAACATCAATAGCTACTGTCCCCTTATCTATTCGTTACAACACTTTCTTATGTTAACAATGATGTGACGATATACAAATACGTGGCAACCTCTCTTTGTTACTAGTGTACCCTGTCCTCTATCTTTTTCACACTAGCTCGCTTGCTCGTTTTTATATGTCGTTCTAGTTCATTCACACATTATCCCCAAAGGTAAATCCTTTTGTTTTTTCCGTCTATTTCCCGGTACATACTCACTTCCGGGTTTTTATTCCTAACTGAATTCACGTTCTAGTTCTTTTTGCTCTTTATAAGACGGGCCCGCGACGTAACCATACTTCCGGTGATCGCCGTGGTCCGTCAGAAGCAGCAGCGTACTCACTGTTCCTCACAGAGCTCTAGAAGGTGAGGATTGTTCTCCCCTGTCCTCCGTAGCCCCTGCACGCCTGCCCTACCGCGCCATGGCTTTGAACGATTCATTTTATTTTTAGATTTTCGTATCGTGGACCGAGCTTTACTCAGCTCTGATGTTCATGTACGTTGCGAAGCATAAAACTACGTGTCTCGAGGTAACACGCGTTGCTATTACTTATTCTCAATTACCACCTTCATTGTAATTCAACTCATAGCTTATTAAGAGGGTTTTTTCTGTATTCTTATATGTTTGGAGTCAACTTCCAATCCCCTCCCCTCTTTTTACTTGATTAGACTCCATATGGAACTACCGCTGTATCTCTGGCCATTACAATTTATACCTACAGATATCCTTACCATTATTTATATACGTAGTGGCCATGAGGTTTAGTTCTTCTCAGGTAAACTACCCTGGTTGACTCTTGACCCCAGGGGTCATTTAAACCACCCCCCCCACGTGGAACTTTACCTGGTTCCAGTTTCCCTTTCCTAGCCTGAAGTCTGCTTCTATGTGACACCTTATTTCACACTCCTTGGTCCAATCCTTGCTCCCGTTTTCTTACAGTGATATCCCACCGGACACGTACACGAGTCCTTCTCCATTTAAAGTTTTGGATACACCATTCCTAGATACAGCCGGGACGGAAGTACAACCGGCGGAGAGGTAAGCCCCCTACCTCTCCTTTTGTATTATCAGGCGCTTGCGGTAGTGCAGCATCCGAGCCTTTTTGCTCGGTTGGAGGACTCACCTACACTATACATACTCTTGTCTTCTTAGATCGATCAAGTCTCTACTGTCGTGCCTAAGAGGTATGAGTATGAATGCAGAACATTACTTTTCTTTACCCCGGGATACATTGGGTATACTCAGTTCATTACACTCGTGCTTGTCTTTTCTTTTTTGTTTTTCCCTCTATCTTTCTCTTTCTTTTAACAGGTCTTTTTAAATACGGTCTGTTGTTTTATCTAAGCTTGATGCTTCTTACTAATCTTAATATTATAAGTCTGTGTGTAGAAATTAAAGATATGTGTATAAAAAACATTATGTTGATATAGCATTAATGAAAGTAATGTCTTCCACATACTAGCCATACCAGAGCAGTATTTAATTCTGATTGTCTCACGACACCACCACACATCACGGGTGTTGACCCCATCGGTAATACTTGCCTCACATAGAATGAGTGATCAAACCATTTTGGGTATGTCACAAAGGGTGAATGTTACACTAAGTCACATGTCGCCTAACATCTGTATACACCATGTAATGTACCATAGTGTTTTACACTATGCTTTTGTACATCCTATAGCCCTGAAGAAGTCGTGGGTTTAACAACCCTGATGAAACACGTGTTGGCTGGGCAATCGATCTTCATTAAAGAACATGTGATACCTGGAGTGTTCTTCATTCACATCAAAACCTTTTGTACAACTGTATTGTTCTGAATACTGTTTGTTTCCATTGATGCAGATTTAGCTCTGCAAATTACCATTACGTGTGCACAGGCCTCTGGTGTTAAATTAAGTGACCTTGTGTCTGTTGAGGGGTTCAGGGTAATCCCCTTGCCTGTAGCACCGTACTCCACTAAGAACCTTTGGTTACACACACGTACACACGAGTAGGCGCCATCGCATACCGCATTAATTTAAACCCTTCTCTCGCATTTACCACCTACATCATGTGTGGCCACCTGCAATAAGCTGACACGGCAGGCTATTATAGAGTGACATGTGTCAGGCATCACCCCAGATGGTACTGTTGCTGGTAATGGTGACATGCACCTACGGAGGGGCAGGTTCACATTGTAATGGCACACCACAGCGCAGCAGGCACTTTATCTATGCAACCCTGCATAATTGCACATAAACAGGACAGCACCATGTTCACAAGGATTGGGCACACCCCATGTGTTTTCCCTTGCGCTGGCAACAATGATGAAAGCCAAGCACAAACACAGACAACCTTGTGCCATGGTGCAAAGGTGCCTGCGTTGGTGCACAGCTGTTCTTTTTGCAGCAGCGCAAGGGTGTGCAAAAGGATGGGACATAATCTAGTGTATACAGCCCTTTCATGCATTTGTGAAAGGATGCATGTTGGCACTGCCAATATGTATGCATTGCACCCTGCACCTTTTTACTTAGATATGGCCCATTTTCCACTGGTGTACATAGGTTGTATTCATCCCCACACTCAGTGTTGATTGGGAGGAGTTCAGGTGGTCCCTGCCATGGCAGCTGACACATGTGTAGTCTGAGGCTGCATGCCTTGACAGCTGTGTGTCGTGTAGTTTGCTATAGGTGAGTATGGTAGTGACCATACATATCCCTATGTGTAGGTACTGGCCATGGCCCACAGATCTCCCCCCTCAAGTATGTTGTTGATCCTGTAAGATACCATTTGTATGCTAGGAATTGATTGCCTACGTTAATGTGCATGGGCCCAGGTGTGACAGAGGGGCATCTCACATTGACATGTGGTGCAGTGCAGAGCAAGAAAGCATATCGGTGCCCCAAATTGTGTGAATAGGAAAGTGCAGAGTTGTGCAGTGTTTAGGATAGTTGAACACATCCTGTGCATTCCTTTCTGCTGGTGCACATTCAGCTGGGAAAGATCAGCGCAGGTGCCCATTAAACTATGGTTCAGGGGTTCCTGCATTGGTGTACGTCTGCTATATGTGCCCCAGCGCATGCAGTTACTACAGGAATGCACCATACCTTGTAGACACAACACATTGCTGCCCTTTCAATGTGAGTTAAGATAGCCCAGCTATGAGGCTTGTGATGGTGCCCTATGTCAACATGTGATCCAAACACCCATGAGCCTTCCGTTGATGTAATGTCAAAGCATTAAGTACCCAAGTGGCTACTGTCTGACCTGCAGACAGTGTGGTTGAGCGCTGGGACATAGCTGCCTGGACTGCATGACATTACGTATTTCCCCCAATTGTCCATTATTGGTACTTATCCTGTTGCTGATGTAGTTGGTCATATTCAGCACTGTCCTGTCCTGTAACTCCAACCACTGACTCCTCAGAGATGACTGCGGACACCTGCTCCTACAGGGGATCGAGCTCCTCCTGGGGCACTGGACTACCACCTTCGGTCTGCAATGCTGCCTGAGGATTGGTTGCCAGCTTCTCCTTAGTTTTGAGCTTGGCATCGTGCCAGCACTTCTTACAGTCCATCACTGTCCTCTTGACTTCAGTTGCGCAGTTCACCTTGTTCACTATGGCCTGCCATATGGCCTTTTTTGTCCCCAATGACACTTTGGAGCTGACATAGAGCTGGTGTTGATGCTCTGTCACCTCCACAATCAGGATCTCATTCTCCTCCTGACTGAACCTGCATTTACTCTTCCCCTTCCCCTTGGACTCTGGCTGGCCATCCTGGCTGGTAGTGGGGTTGGGGGGTTGTTGTCCTGTTCTGTTCTCCTTCCTGGCTGCTCCATTCTGCATTCAGGTAAGTTTAAAATTTGTATTCCTCCTTAGAAGCGTTTTGTTTGGTTTTTTTCACTCTAAGCTCAGAAAAGTGACATTAGGCCAGCTAGCGGGATTTTTCTTGCCACTAATTGGTTAAATGTCACTTTTTGTTCTGTAGTTAGGGTGACCAGACGTCCCGGTTTTCGGAGCAGTGTCCCTGTGTCCCAACACTTTGCTCCTAATTACAGAAATGTCCCGGTTTTTGTGCAGTGTCCGGGTTAAACGGAGAAATGTCCCGGTTTTTAAATAGTGTCTCGCACTGAAACACTATTTAAAAACCGGGACATTTCTCTGCTTACTTAGCACATGGGATGTCCATTTTTGCCCTCAGGATGAAAAAACAATCTTACTGCTGCAGCAATACCACCCTTCACTGCCTTCAAAGAGACCCGTTATAGTTCTTTCACAGTCTCATCATCCCAGAACTGAAGCATTTTCAATGTTATGTACAACGAAGCCCAAGTTTGTTGCTTATTTATCTTATGCAACTAAGAACAACTGACAAAGCGAATAGTCCTGGCTTGTTATAGGTGTAATGTTACATGCATAGCTGCCAAGGTTTCAGATTTCTATGTGTGACATTTTCATAATTTCAGAATAATTATGAGTGACATTTTAACGACTATGAGTGGCACTTTCTTGCGAGCAAAATCAAGATATTAAAACTAGGGAAACTTATAAATATCAGATATGACACCCATTTGAGCAACTAGAAACTCTACGTTAGCTGCTGCAAAGCGTAAGAAATAATGGTTAAACAACTTTCATTTATACTCATGTCTAAGTAAATATACTTAGGATCGTACAAATATCAGGAAACTCCCTTGCAACATATTAAATCAAGGCTCTCTCTGCACACTAAGTCAGGAGCTGTTTTTTATTTTTTGTGGTTGTTTGTTTTTTGAGGCTTGTACCTTCAGCCTTTGCTGACTTATACTGGACCCTCTGGTTCCTCCCTCGTAATTAATGATGCTGCGCAGAGAGCATCACTCAGTCCAGGGCCTCTCTCCAAGGTGGGACTCAGCCCAAACAAGATGTGCGAGGCCCTGCTAACAACACTCTGGTGGCTACTGTTGTTGGATAGGCCAGCAGAGAAACAACATAAAGATTGCCAGCCTTTGTGGTGGCCCCCCTCCTTCCCAGCAAACTGAAGTCAGGAGAACATCAGGTCTCGGGGCCACCCTCTGACGTCACATGAGTGACCCTGTTCCTCTCTCCAAGGTGGGACCCAGCCCAAAAAAGATGTGCGAGGCCCTAACAACACTCTGGTGGCTACTGTTGTTGGATGGGACAGCAGAAAAATCAACATAAAGATTGCCAGCCTTTGCGGTGCCCCCCTCCTTCCCAGCAAACTGAAGTCAGGAGAACATCAGGACTCGGGGCCACTCTCTGACGTCATATGAGTGACCCGGCCCAACAGGGAACCTATGTCAGAGAGGCCCCAACAACATAAAACACACTTCACTCGGCGCCAGTCTTGCATCCCATTTCACCGTTTTGAGTAACACCGCAGGCGCTGCAGCTGCCTGATTGCGCGCTGCCATTGGCACCCAGGCTTAAAACTTAAACTTACTTGGGCTGTAACACACTCTACCAAGGCTGGCCAGGCTGCAGGCACTGGTAGGCTCAGGCCGCGAGCCACTGCGTGCCCGGCAATTCGGGTTTGCTGCTCAATCCGCGCCTCCAGGCCGTGTTGTCCAGGCTGTGCAGTGAGTCATACTTTGCAATCCACAGGGAGCCATAAGTGTCACCAAGTAAGGATATCACACCGTGCAATTAGCGGGTCACCCGGGTGACGGTCACTGAAACCTCGACGTCCCTCTCGGCTAAGTCTGTGTCACACATATGATTTGTCTGTAATTCTTCATCTGTGTCTGTGGAGGCGGCTGTCATTTTAGTCCCTTTTCCATGTCTATGACAACTGTCAAATAGTCCTACTTTTATGTCGACCGTTACTGCAAACTGTAGTCCTACTTCTATGTCTATGAACTGTCCCCGTTTTTTAGGTCGAGCCTCGAGTAGCGCGCAAGCGCTGCTTAGAGGCGAAGACTTTTAGTAAGCGAGTTTGAAAAGCAGTCCCAAAAACGCTCGTGCGTCGTGGCTGGCCTTTGGGATGGGTACGCGCTGCAAACATGTGTTTCCAATTATCGTGCCCAGACGCGGGCGCGATAATTGGAAACACATGTCTTCCGCGCGTACCCATCCAAAGGCCAGCCACGACGCACGAGCGTTTGGTCAGCTCTGCAGGCTGCCGCGCCGCCGCCCCCGCTCCTCTGTTGTTCAAGTGGTTCCTGGCCCGTTCAATGTGTGCGGTCTATTCCACTCCCGCAGCACCCTTCCCTTCGCGGCCGCGGCGCTCCTCCTCCGGCACACGGGCCACAGAACCGATGCGGCAGGAGCTCACCCTCGGCCTTCTTGAACTCGCGTCGATTCCCGGATCACCGGCAGCATTGCCTCTCTTACTTTTTGGTTCCCCGCTTGTTCTAATCTGTGGACATGACACACAAAGCTGCGAAGGCTGGAAAAGGGAAACGTGCTGCTGCGTCATGGATTTCCTGCTTGACTGCTCCATAAACTGTACTTCACCCTGTGCTGTTGGCGCAGCAGGTCAGGGCCTGATTAAAAAAAAATGTTCAGAGCACATCCATGCCATGTTTGCTGCTGCCGGCAGGCTCTGAGTGAGATACAGCTATGTATGTAGAAATATTAAAATAAATAAGCAGACATGCATTGTTTTTATTTCTTCGCTAAAAGTATCCTGAAAACAGGAACATGCAGGTCACAAAGTCAAAAAATGCAGCCAATATCAGCAGTCCTAACGGCGGCACGTTTCTCTAATTGTTATCTGGTGGCCGGGCTCGTGTTCAGGAATGTCCCCGGATGTATCACACACGTATCCTCCCTCTCAGACTCTCGCAGCCTCATTCACCTCTACATGACAAAGACAGTCAGTGTCTATGCTTCCTCCAGTAGTTTGCACTGCGTGAGCCCTTGAACATCTTTAGACGGTCAGCGGGGGGCTTTGCTAAGAAAAACGAGTTTGCTTCACGTTGTTACAATCAGTGTTGCTGCATGGCTGCAAACTAGTATAAACAAGCATTGGCATAGCCAATAGGTCTCGCCTTTGGGACCTTATAAGTGTTTAGCCATGCAACACTTGATGTTGTTGCACCAATGATATTGTGCTGGATAACTTCAGCACAATATCCTGGTGCAACAACATCAACTGTTGCATGGCTAAACACTTATAAGGTACAAGGTTTAGCTATGCAACAGCTGATGTTGTACCAAGGATATTGTGCTGCAAAACTAAATACTTATAAGGTCCCAAAAGCGAGACCTATTGGCTATGCCAATGCTTGTTGTTTTGAGAATCTGGTCACCCTAACTGTAGTGTACATTTTTTTTACTGACTTGGTGCTCACGTTTGCGTCGTTTTTTTCAGCCGCAAGCTTTCCCTAATGCCATGTAGCGCCGTATTGTAAATATGACGCTAGCATGGTATTAGGAATAGTTGTACGTCAGCAGTAATTGTTTTTACGCTCTGCTGCGGCAAAAAAGCGGAGTGCCATTTCTTGTAAATATACCCCGTAATTTCTTCGGCAGTTTATTTCATACCCTGCTCCGAGAAAGGAAAAAGATCTTGCTTCTGTCCTAGCTTGGTGAAGGCGTAAGGGGTGAGCATAAATAAGCCAGAGAAAGTGATCTGAGACTTCTGTTGGGGGTGTAAAATCTAGTCCTGGTCAACAGATAACGTGGGCCAAGTCTGTGAAGGGCCTGGTACACATGGGACAAGAGATTGAATTCAGACTGCATGCGCACTAGCAGCCAATGAAGAGCTTGCATGTCGGTGCAGATGCTGGTCTGGCTGGTAATCAGTATACCAGTCTTGCAACAGTATTTTGAACTCTTTGGTGTCGCATTAGGGACTGTTCTTCTCTTCCCACATAAAAGGTGTTAGCGTACTCTAGACGACTTAATGTAAGTGCCTGGGAGATGGTTCTTCTGCAGTTCGGTGGTAGCCAGCTAGAGGCTTTATGAAGCATCCACAAAGTAGCATGTACCACAGATAGCCTTAACCTGCTCCTTCATGCTAAGTTTGTTCTTTAATTAAGATGCCAAGGTTCCTGGCCCCATCGTAGGCACGGAAGCCTCACTGAGTCCCCTAGGCCACTCGTCATCAGAACAAAGTCTGTTAGCCCTACAAAGCAAATAATCTTGTGGTAATGTAGGTGGCTAATACATTCACTGCAGGAATCTATCTTTGACCTCATAGGTCAAATCCCAGTGGATCTACTCACCCATTCATCCTTCTGAGGTTGATAAAATGAGTACCGTTGAGTTGGGCGACAATAAATATCTGTTATTCCACAACAAGATGCCCTTGAGGGTCAATGTTGTGCTTTACAAATACACGTGTTAAACTGTAGTTTTTTTAATTTATTTTTTTAAATAATTGTATGTATCTATGTAAATACATATATCCAGTCATACATCAGAAATGTTACTCTTTGCTTCAGATGTTCCTGGTTATGCCCTATCTTCCCATTCCCTCACCCCTTTCAGACAAGCAACCATACAGTCACATCAGAGGTACCGTGGGACACACATATGTATACAGGCCAACGTTTGCCATCCTCAAATCACACTTTATGTCTTGATCATAGGGAGTGTTTTCCAGAACTGTCCCGAAGTAGCATGCAAGATTATTATAGCCTGTTGCACGTTGTATATATAGCATCACCATTCCACAGATCTTACATGTCGATCTTACCCCTGAAATGCGGCCTCCATCCAGGTTCCCGGAGTGGGACACAGAAGAGAGGTCATGGTCTGCAGGTATGTGACCAACTGTAGGTATCATTTCCACCTGAAGTGCTAATTTGATTGCTACATCATTGTGGTTGAGTCAGTAAGGAATGATGGACTATGACAACATCCACACACAACATCCTGAGGAACCACTGTTACACTACCAGGATTTCACACCGAAACTTGCACTTCTTAATGTAAAATGCATCCACATGTTAAAGTTAGATTGACCATTCAAACACAAACAAAATGTCAAGTCACATTCAAAACCCCACAGTTATGTAAGGACTAAAAATTATAAGTTGTAGAATTACATACAGACATCTTTATAATCACATACATGTACTTCTAATTGTGTTTCTAGCATCTATTTTAATTAAAATTTCATACAACACTAGTGTTCCTCTCAAAACAACAGGCATATGTTCCCATTTTTCTTTACTATCATGCCTATTTAATCCACCTATGTACCAAATTTCTCTACCTACCCTATGTGGGTGGAGATCTCAATAGCATAGGCGAAGAGCTCTGCAATCGGGGCAGAGTTCTGTGGTTACCACAACCAACGGGGGCATATTTACGAGAAAATGCCAGATCGTGGAGGTTCGCCAAATTTGGGAGCGTCGCGCTCTGACATTTTCAAAATGCAAGGATGCGCCATATTTACAAGAATAATGCGCAACTCAGTGTTTTCCCTAGCGCTGGCGCTAAATTTAGCTGCCTAGCACCAACACAGCCACCTTTGCAACATATTGCAAGGGTGCCTGCATTGTAGGGAATGATTGTTTATGTGCAGGAAGGTGTCCCTTCCTGCACATAAACAATCAGTAATGGTGATTTGTTACTTCTATGTGTGCTGCAGAATGCAGCACCTATAGAAGTAGCAAATAGTCATTATTTAATGATTGCTTATGTGCAGAAAGGGACACATTCCTGCACATAAACAATCATTAATGGCATTTTGCTCTTTCTATGTGTGCTGCAGACTGCAGCACACATAGAGAAATAAAAAACGAGGAGATATAAAAGTATTTCTCCTCGTTTCACCATTCTAACGCCTGCTCTTGCATGGCGTTCATTTTTTTTGCCGCTGCCTCAGATTTACACCTCCGTATAAATCTGGGGCAGCATCAAAAGCAATGGGTGTTGCGGTGGAACGCCACGCCCGCAGCAACACCCATTGCATGTGCCTTTCACGCTAAGTGATACATGTAAAGGGGCCTTATTTACAATGCGGCAATAAGCCCCAAAGAGTGGGTTAACGCCGCTTTGTATATATGGAGAAGGGCATATCGCCACCAGAACGTCGTTAACAGTGATGTTCCTGTGGCAATATCTCCTTGTAAATATGCCCCAGGGTATTACTTGCAGGAAGTAACCAATTCCGAACCATGCAAGGACCGCCCAACAATCCACCTCCACCCTCCTTTTACTCCAGCAAGCCCCCAAATGGCTGAGGATGAAGATGATCGGACCTTCAGGTTTTTCCCAGGAGGAACTATGGATAACTGGGGAATGGATCCTCAAGAAGTATCCTCCACTGTATGGGGGACCTGAAGCCAGCTGAGTAAAGCAGCATTGCCTGAGATCGCCACGCACTGAAGTGCATTGGGGGTTCACATCTGAAGAGCCAGGGAGTGCTGCTAGCCATGGCAAAACCTCTGGCACTTTCCAAGATTGAAGGTGGGGGATGTGCTGTTGGTACCCGCCCTTTCCCACTTGTGGTACCCGAGGCTCCCCCACTACACCTAAAGGTCCTGAAAACAGCATGACCATCTGTATTACAGTATAAAATAAATTACAATTTTTCATGTGCTTTGAAACTTTTTAGTAGCATGTTTCATGTTTATTTTGTTTAAATTTATGTCCAGGATGTGAACATTTTATGCTGTCAAGTAAAATGTAACTTTGAGTGATTATTACTAATGTATTTATCTGTTGTAAAATATATATAGTTTTCTAATGTGTTATATACTTTTCAGTGTAGTATAAGTGACTCACTGTTAATGTATGCCATTATATATACAATGACTGACTTTCATATTTTAAAGGCACAGAACACTCATTATGTAGATGATTTTTTTTAAGTCAGACACACATCTTAAACATTGTGTTAGACACATTTTTAGTTTAATGTATACATTTACAAACATAAAATAGTCGCTGTGATTTTTGTAAATAAATTGCACTATTCTACGTAACAGCCATCACATGTCTACATATTTCCCAAGCATGCTGTATCCTTCAATAAAGCATTTTTAATATTCAAATTTTTCTTATGTATCTTTGTGCCATCATAAGTGAATATTAGAGTGACAATGTTTTAGTATTCCTAGGCATTCCACATGCCTGAGCAACATTTCTGTTTATATATCGTAGTTAAAAACCTTTTCTTCTTTTAAAGTGTGAAAACATATATGATTTCTTTGTATCTTAGGTACACATTGTCTCTCACCGTAAAAAGTGGTAGCCTTATTTTAGACGTTTTCTTGGCAAAGGGGAGTGGGATATGTGACATTTTCTTTCATTGTCACTCTTAGTACTATTGCATAGAGAGTTGTTTTTTGATGAACATGAAGTAGTGATCAGATGCACCCATGATGTTTTTCCTTTTTCCCTTTCCTTTTTAGCAAGCAACCAAGGTAAAGGTGGTTAACAGGTAGTGAAGTAGGAGCAGGACTCTGGCTGATAAGCGGGCACAGGAGGAAGATCACACCATCACTGCAGAGGAGGAGGGAGAATCCATCATCGGAGTGGATGCACCCGCGCGGAGAGGCCTTCGCTTGGAAGCTAAGGGATACTTTGTGGAGACTGGAGTGACCACTGAGGGGTGGTATCTGGACACCTCATGCCAAGAGGTGGCAGAAGATGGGGCTCATCATGCCCAACAAGAAATACCATCCGTGGTGCCCCAGGAGCAGGCCTCTCCATCAGCAGGCCGGAAACTGCTCCTTCCACCGCTTAAGAGACCCCAAACCAATGGGGCCTCCAGCTGCGTCCTCTCTTCCTCTCCTCCTAGGACTAGTGCCCCCCCAGTAGGCCAGTAGCTGAGGGTGAGGTTCACCCTGACACCGATGAGCCCTCATGTGATCTTCCATCTCTGTCTCTTGGCTATGTGAAAATGGCTGCCTTCCAAGAGATCATGAATCAGGTGACTGCTTTACAATGGGAGATCTCTTGGAGATTAAGAAGGTAGCAGCAGCGGTGAAGGCACACGGAGAGGAGCATGAAAACCAGAACAGAGAGCTCTGCCCCCCCCCCCCCCGCGTCCTCCTGCAATGCGGCTATTTTCACACATTCTGTCTCTCATTCCTCCTCTACAATTGTTGTGCACCTTTACATTGCATTACAGAGCACTTACTATAGCGCACGACTCCCTCTCGTAGGAGCAGATCGGTGCTTAGCGCAACAGGCAAGGAGTTAGCATTGTCAGAAGCTCAGAGAGCAGCATTGAACAGCCATGTTTTTAACATCATTTTGAATTTAGCGTGCTCCACACAGGAGCGGATGGAGAGGGGCAGTTTATTCCAATAAAAAGGAGCTAGAAATGAAAACGATCTGCCACCTTATATAGCTGTGCGGATTCGTGCGATCTTTAGATAGACCAAACAAGAAGATGTCAGCAATCTGGGGGGCTGATAAAAGTGGAGTTTAGAGTGCAAATAGGTAGGCAGGGCCTTCTGGGTCAAGCAACATATCTTAAAAATTATCCGTTTTCTAATGGGCAGCCAGCGAAGGTCCCTCAGAGTAGGAGCAGCAGACACGCGCAGCAGCAAGTTACAAATTAACCGAGCCACTGTGTTTTGCACGACCTAAAATGTTTTCGTCCTATGCCCCAATACCTAACATAGTGTTCCATGAACCTCAGGGTTTGTCTCTGCCCAGCAATCCAAGTGCCTGCACCTGTGGAGGACGCCCTGCTGGTTCTGGTTGCTGAAGAAGAGGAAGAACAGGAATGGAGTCCTTCTGGAACTCCTTCTGGTGTAGGGGATTCACTTGACATGTTTTACGACTTTGGAATTTTTCTCTGAACTTGAACATTGATTTAGGACTTCTGAACTTTATGTGGGACTGTATATTTTTTTAAACATTTAGATTTTTTTGTGAACAATTCCCACTTGTCTATGAACGAAGGCTGGCATTCGTGTCATGTATTTTTAAGTTGCCCACTCTCCCATCTACATCCATAGACTTATGCTCTATTTTTTATTTTTCTCATTCCTAAGGACAATTGACTTTTCCAATAAGCATCTGCTGAAGATTTATTTTCAAAATGTTAAAAATATTTTATACAAAAACATTTACATTTTCAAATGAACAAGGTATTGTGTTCAAACTTTTGAATATGTGTATGGATGCCTAAGAATGTGTGTGATTGTGTTTTTTAAGGAGCGTTATTACATTTCCATGATCTGTATAACACATTGCATAATAATATTCGAATCTACACATATTCATAGAACACAAGGTGAAAGGTAAATACTCTTGATATTTATTAATATTTATTAAAAGATGAGCAAAATTGGTATTTCCATATAGATCAAAAGTTGTGCGATGAAAGATATAATAACTGCAGTGTATTTTGGGAGGTTGAATGATCGAGTGGTAGATAAATAGTTCATAGGGATTGTGGGTGTTTTCCATGCCAGAGGGTAGGAGGGGTCATCCATCTGTTCAACTTCAGAACACTGGGCTCACTGGAGGTTGAGTTTGTGGTTGTGGAGTGGGTGCAGGTAGATTTGTAGGTGATGCAGGTGGGTTGTTATTTGAGAGTGTGAAGGGGTGGACCTTAGAGGTTGTTGTTGTGCCCTAGTTGACTAATTTGTATACCTTGGCTCTGTGTGATACGGCCTATACCATATGCATGGGCAAAGTATGTTGCCTTGCAGTAAATGAAGAGGGAAGTTCATGGTGCCTGAGATGTTTTAATGTCTTCTAAGACACTGGTCTGTTTTTGCATCAGCTTAGGTACCTTTTCCATCGAAGAAATAGCCCCTTAGGATTGTTCCTAAAAAAACTGATCTCCCAGATGACAGGATTTGCCAGTGCCAACCCCTCCCCTACATATGCATGCCCTTCTTAACTATGCCAGAAGGCTGTCCATTACATTGAGTTTGTCGGAGAGATGTCATTAAATGATGGAGAGGTGGATCTCACCAGGGGTTTCTTCTCCCTCAGATGAAAGTAAGACAGGTGTTGCACTGACATTGAAAGGTGAAGCAGGGGGGTGGTAAGTGGGGGGGGATGAGTTGAGGAGAGTCCTGTTTAACCAGCGCAAGCATCCATGGAATATTAGCTGTTGTTTGATGGCCTGTGACTGTAGGAGTTGCCTATGAGGGAGACTGCGGGGCAGCTTTGAGGCCTTTTTGGACAAGGTGTTCTTTTCAGCTGTGCAGTACACAGACATGTCAGCTTGGAGGAGGACAGGATTTTCTACCTTGACTAGCTTGCATGCCTTCCTCTGCTTGTCGATGGTTAAGCATCCTCATCAGTCACTTTGTCCCAGGAGCTAAAACCCCTGGGCAAGATCATTAGTAACTTCCTCAATAGAGGTTGTACATACTCTGAAAACAGAACCACTGTACGTTATTTGAGAACAATAGATGACACCTTTTTATATATAAATATACAATATATAGAAATATGCATTACAATATTACCTAATGTTAGTTATTGCTTATTAAGTAGGCCAAAGACATGATATAAAGTAATAAGCTATCTGCTGTTGCCACAGATGCTTCTTTTGTGGACTCAGATTGAAAGCTGTCAAATGATGAATCTGGGTCTGGAGAAGCTGGTGGATGTGTGTCCACAGTTCGAGCAATGTCAGGACAGTGAAGACTTACATGAAGGCTTCTCCCTCCGCTCTCGTTGTTGGCTGAAACCATGGAAAAGAAAACAAAAATGTTAACAGAGAAGAAGGACCACCAAGAAGTGACGAAAACAGAATGATAGAGACCGGAAGAAAACCCTGTTTCTATTTTCCAGAACCCGGAGGAGGAAGAACAATATGGCCCTTTGTCAGACATTAGAGCATTAGTTGAGTGGGTGAAAACCTGCCTCAAATAATAATCACAGTCCTTGTCATGGTGAACCACTAAAGTCACTAAACAAATCATTGAGTATTGAAGCTGTACTCAAAAAGTAACAAAGTGAAACCACAACACAAGAAAAGTCCTAAACCAATTTAGAAAACTAGAGAATATTTTAATTAATAAAATAACTCGAAAACGTCAAAAATCCAGTATCTAGGACCGAGATATGAATTTTTAAAGGTCAGATACAGGGGCCAGGTTTGTCCGGGTGGAAAGTTTATCTTCTGACTTAGAAACTTTTATGGAGAAAAAGTGGTTGTCAATAAGTCATCAGCAGGTCATGCTGGACCCAAAGCAGGGCTCAACGACGGCGGGTTGCTGAAGAGCTGGGTCCCGGTGCAGCTGTTAACAAAAGTGGGAAAGCTCTGATGGGTGAAGGCCGAAGCATGAAGTTCGTGCCCAGGAAGGCCTCGATGTCTACGTTTTGGGCCCTTGCCTGTCGCGGGAACTTGGGCCACCTACACGAGTGAGGTACCATTTTTATCGGGAGACCTGGGGGAAGGCTGGGTGATAGGAAATTTGTGTCAGCCCGGTGCTCCTACAACTTTCCTACACAGAAATTTGAGAAAAAAGTGATTTTTTTCAGCTAAATTTGAGGTTTGCAGGGGATTCTGGGTAGGAAAACGTTGGGGATCCACGCAAGCCATACCTCCCTGGACTCCACCCGGTGTCTCGTTTTCAAAAATGTATAAGTTTTCTAGGTTTCCCTAGGTGCCGGCAGAGCTAGGGTTCAAAATCTACACCTAGGCACTTTGCAAAAAAAGGGTCCGTTTTGACCATAAAAATGTGGTGTCTCCACTAGGGCTATCCACACAAGTGAGGTACCGTTTTTATCGAGAGATTTTGGGGAATGCGGGGTGGGTGGAATTTTGTGGATCCACACAGATTCCAGAACTTTCCACCACAGAAATGTGAGGAAAATGTGTTTTTTTTTTGGACAAAATTTGAGGTTTGCAAGGGATTCTGGGTAACAGAACGTGGTGAGAGCCAGACAAGTCACCCCATCCTGAATTCCCCGGGTGTCCAGTTTTAAAAAATGTATAGGTTTGCTAGGTTTGGGTCGTTTCCTGTTGCGGGCACTAGGCCTACCCACACAAGTGAGGTACCGTTTTTATCGAGAGACTTGGGGAATGTGGGGTGGGTGGAATTTTGTGGATCCACGCAGATTCCAGAACTTTCCACCACAGAAATGTGAGGAAAATGTTTTTTTTTTTTTTACAAAAGTTGAGGTTTGCAAGGGATTCTGGGTAGCAGAACCTGGTGAGAGCCAGACAAGTCACCCCATCCTGGATTTCCCTGGGTGTGTAGTTTTCAGAAATGTATAGGTTTGCTAGGTTGGGTGGAATTTTGTGGATCCACGCAGATTCCAGAACTTTCCACCACAGAAATGTGAGGAAAATGTGGTTTTTTTTACAAAATGTGAGGTTTGCAAGGGATTCTGGGTAACAGAACCTGGTGAGAGCCAGACAAGTCACCCCATCCTGGATTCCCCCGGGTGTCCAGTTTTCAAAAATGTATAGGTTTGCTAGGTTTCCTTAGGTGCCGGGAGAGCTAGGGTTCAAAATCTACAGCTAGGCACTTTGCAAAAAAAGGGTCCGTTTTGACTGGAAAAATGTGGTGTCTCCACGTTGTGTTTTGGGCCACTTCCTGTCGCGCGCACTAGGCCTACCCACACAAGTGAGGTACCATTTTTATCGAAAGACTTTGGGGAATACGGGGTGGGTGGAATTTTGTGGATCCAGGCAGATTCCAGAACTTTCCACCACAGAAATGTGAGGAAAATGTGTTTTGTTTTACAAAGTTTGAGGTTTGCAAGGGATTCTGGGTAACAGAACCTGGTGAGAGCCAGACAAGTCACCCCATCCTGGATTCCCCTGGGTGTCTAGTTTTCAAAAATGTATAGGTTTGCTAGGTTTCCCTAGGTGCCGGCAGAGCTTGAGTCCACAAACCACAGCTAGGCACACTGCAAAAAAAGGGTGAATTTTCACTGGAAAAAAATGATGTGCCCACGTTGCATTTTGGGCCGTGTCTTGTCGCGAGAACTATGCCTACCCACTCAAGTGAGGTACCATTTTTACCGGGAGACTTAGAGAAACACAGAATAGTAGAACAAGTGTTTTTAGCAATTGACTTTCTATGCATTTATCCCTTCCAAACGTAAGACAGTGTGTAAAAAATAATTAATTTTCAAAAATGCCCTCTAATTCACATGCTGGTATAGGTACCCACATATGCGGAGTTGTGCAAATAAACACTGCTTCTAAACTCCATAGGTTGTTTCCATTTCGGAAATACATAGTTTTACTTGATACCTATTTTTCACACTTTTTATTTTACCAAGTGAATTGCTGTATACCCGGTACACAATGAAAAACCATAGCAAGGTGCAGCTTAGTTATTGGCTCTGGGCACTTCGAATTCTTGGTGAACATACAAGTCCTATATACCCCTGCAACCATAAGGCTCCAGTGGCCATAACGGTATATTGCTTGTAAAAAATAAAAATCTGTCATACTTAGAAGAAGTTACAGGTGACAATGCAGACACAAATAGCAGTTTTTCTCAACTTATTTTCAATATGTTTTACATTGAACTATTACTTTCTATAGTAAAACCTTGAAGGATCTACACAAATGACCCCTTGCTGAATTCAGAATTTTGTCTACATTTAAGAAATGTATAGCATTCTGGGATCCATTATTGGTTTTATATCAATTTCTAGCACTAACTGAAAGGAGGTTGAAAGCACAAAAATCGAAAAATAGGCTATCTCCCACTAAAATGCCAAAACTGTGTAGAAAATTTTGGTTTTCTAACAAAAGTCTGCCTGTTCCTGAAATCTGGGAAAATGGTGATTTTATCACCGCAAACGCTTTATTGATACCATTTGCAGGGAAAAAAACAGACGCTTTCTTCTTCAGCACTTTTTTCACCAAAAACCTAAAATGTAGCTATATTTTGGCTAATTTCTGGGTCCCCTCCTGGGCAATCCACAAACCCTGGATACCTTTAGAATCCTCAGGATGTTGGAAGAAAAGGACGCAAATTTAACGTGGATACCTTATGTGGACAAAAAGTTACAGGCGCCTAAGAGCGAGCTACCTCAAATAGCCAAAAAAGGGCTCAGCACTGGGGGGAAAAGGCCCAGCAGTTAAGGGGTTAAAAAGGAATGCAGTGTTATGGTAGGTGTGTTTGTAAACTATCACCAGTGAGGGTATCCTGGTGCAGAGCAGGTGTGTGTGCCTAGCCCTGCATAGGGTAGGTTGGTTAATTGAAAAGACAGGTCTTCAGCATGTTGTGGAATTCAAGAAGAGAGTAGGAGGCTTTGATGTGGAGTGGGAGGTTATTCCATGCATAAGGAGCGCTGCAAGAGAACAACGGCACTTCTGACCTGGTTCTGTGTATGCATGGGATGTGTGCAAGTATGAGTTGTGCGGAGCTAGGTGTCTAGATGGTTGGTTGAAGGAGATTCGACTATTCAGGTAGGTGGGGCCTGAGTTTTGTAGTGCCTTGAATGTGTGTGTGTGGAGTGTGAGTCTTGCCACTTACCTGAACTCCAGGAAGGTTCTGCAGGGGCGATGGTAATCCACTCACTCAACCCAAGAACACCTCTCAAAGCAGAAACAGATGCAGTTCCTGAATGGAAGAGGGGTAGGGATGAAAAGAGAAACAGAGTTGTGGGGCACCTCGGTCTTGTGCGGGTTAATAAGAGATTGACATAACCTCAAACAACCACTTTCAATTCTGGGTCACATGATACCAGAGTGCGAACAGATACACTGAATGCAAATCCACCGACTACTTCTCCCTTTGATGCTTTCATCTCAAGCGTGGATTGAGATTGTTCATTGGAGTTCCCTTACTAATAATACTGAGTCTCTACTATTGTCCTTAGGACTTCCTGACCCCCTTTAAGGCAGGGGTGAATGTCTCTTGTCTCTGTCCTCAAGTTTGACCATAAACAATGTTAAAAAATAATGTCCATAAGGTTATAACCAGGTTAAGTGCTCTAACCTGTGATGCTGCATAACCTGCACTGCTTTCGCGCACATCAAATCTTGTATCTGACGCTTGTTTTCTCTTTTCCTTGCAGGGTCGTTCCACCCAATGCGACACAGCTAGATCCCAGAAGCTGGGCAGATTCCGTCAACTATTAGTAAGAAGATGATCGACCTCAATGTAGGAAGCTGGCTCTGTGTATAATATACTAAAGTAAGGTATAGTGTGCACAGAGTCCAGTCGATCCCCAGAGGCTTTACAGAGGCTCAAGTAGATAATACTAATGCCCTCTTTTGTGGTAGTGTGGGCAAGCAGTTAGGCTTATCAGAGGGCAGTGCTAAGCATTTTTTGTACACACACAGGCAAGAAATGATTACACACACTCAATGACTAAATCCGAGACCAATGGTTTGTAAAAATATTACTTTTAGTATATTTATTTCTTAGAACCAAATATACTTTGTTGCAGTAAAATACTTGTTGCAATATCACTGTTTTTCGATGTAAAAATTGGACACAGTGCATTTTTCAATCAGTACAATGTTATCCTATGGGAGGAAACACAATCAGCAATATGCAGGTTAGTAAACGATTTATGGTATTGAGCTTTTGGATGAAGAATCAGTACCAGGAAAGGTTCAGGTAAGTGACATCACTGCCTACCAGCGGCACTGGGGCAGCCGGGTGCAGAGGTCAAACTCGGAATCTGGTGCCAATGTTATCCAATGGAGAAAGGGGGTAATCGAAGTGGTACTACTTGCAAGTGAGTAACACGGTTTTGGAACCCAGTCTCCGGGGGTTAAGGTAAGCACAGGGGGAGACAAGGCAGCACCAAACTTACCCCTCCAGTGGCACAGGGGCAGTTGGGTGCAGAGTGCCAACACAGCGTCGGGCGCCCAATGCAAACAAATGGAGAATCTTGAAGTTGGAAAAAGGCTGCAGGCTCAGACCAGGAGGCTGGACGAAAGAAACCTACAGCTGCACAGGTAAGTTAGGGTGTGCTGGAACATTGGACACAGTCGGTAGATCAGGCCAAGGACTCCGGGTGCAGGCGTGTCCTTTGCCGTTGGAAATAAGCTTACCATTGCGGTCGCAGTTGGGGGGGTGGTCATTGTGCAGAGGCTGCAGGCATTGACTTGGACCACGAGGGACTCTTGCTCAGGATCGCTGGGGAACATTTTCTGGACTGGTGGGCCACTTGTACTCGGGCCGTGGGCATCGGGTGCAGAGGTGGTCAACTTTGCAGTTCCACAGGCAGAGCACTTGGTCTTTAAAGCTGGTTTTCTTCCGGACAGATCCACTTTCCATGGGAGTTTAGGAGTCTTTTTAGAAGGCAGGCAGTCCTCTCAGGGTCCTGGAGGTTGCTGGGCTGCAGGATGAGTTGCTCTTCTGTATCAGGGTCTTTGAGTACTGCAGACAGGCCGGTAGAGCTGTGGCCAAGTCAGTTGGTGTCTTCAGTCTTTGCTGCTGCATGGCTCTTCTTTGTCCTCTTCTTCGTAGGTCGTCGGTAATCTGAGGATTAAGGTTCAGGGGTGCCCCTAAATACTAATTTTAGGGGCATTACAGGGGTCACAAGGTAGTAGCCAATGAGTTACTTACCTTTAGGGTGCCTACACCCTTTGTATGTCCACTCCCTCTGGGGAGGGGGCATATCCTTAACCCTATTGGCTAGAATCCTCCAAAACAATATGGAGGTTTTTCAAAGTAGGGGGTCACATCAGCTCAAAGCACCTTAAGGGTGGTCCTGGCTGAGAGGGGACACACCTCTCTTGATACTAATTTTCCCACCAACCTTGCTGCCAAAAGTGGGGCTTGGTCGGGGGGGCGGGCATCTCCACTAGCTCGAGAGGCCTTGGTTAATATAACAAAGGAGGGGAAGCCTTTGAGGCTCACTGCCTTTTAATGCTGTTCCTGCTTGGGGGTAGGTGTGAAGCACCTCCACCCAGAGCAGGGTTTGTTTCTGACCCACAAGAGCAAAATGCTTCCACCTCAGGGGGTTAGAAACATGTCTAGAGGTGGCAGGCTGGTGCAGACCACCAGTGGGTTGGTGGGTTTTCAGGGGGCACCTCTGAGGTGTCCTCTGAGTGCATTTATTAATGAATCCAGCACTGGCATCAGTGTGGGCTCATTACCCTGAGATGTTTAGTACCAACTGTTGAACTTGCAGTGACAAGCTCTCAGCCCATGTACTCAGTATAGCTTCACTTTGCACTTATAATGTTTAAGAATGGACTTAGACACTATAGGGGCATATCTGCTCATGCAGTTATGCCCTCACATGAGGTATAGTGTAGCCTGTCTTAGGAATGTAAGGTCTGCTTTAGGGGTGACCGACCTGTGCCACTTGCAGTGCTGGTAGGCCTGGCACACAGTGTGCCAGGTCGACTCTTCACTTTTATCTGCACCAAAACACGCAGGCTGCAGTGCCAGGTGGCATGTGTTTGGTGAGGGGTCTCTTAGGGTGGCATAATACATGCTACAGCCCTTAGAGACCCTCTGTGGGCACAATGCCCTTGGTACCACTGGTACCTTTTACAAGGGACTTATATGTGGGCCAGAGGTGTGCCAATTGTGGAAACAAAGGTACAGTTTGGGGAAAGAACACAGGCACTGGTAACCTGATTAGCAGGAATCCAGTGCACATTCAGTCAAAGATGCATCAGAGTCAGTCAAAAAGTTGGGTGTAACCATGCCAAAAGGGGTACTTTCCTACACTCAGTCCCTCTTCACAGAAGAAGTGGGTCCTCCTCGATGCGATGGAAAGGTGGTCTGCTGACCGCAACTCGTTAAGTCAAGCAGGGACAGGCTATGGAGGCTCGGTATCTATACACACTTTACCCAAAATGGCCACCGGGTTACGTATGTTGCTGGGATCTCACAAGAACACGTGAGATCTCAGAAAATCTCGTGAGAGTTTCTCTTACCATGCAAATGGAAAGGTTAAGACAACTCAAGAAGGGGGAGAGGCTCAGAGAAGCATTGTGCAGCCAATACAGGGCATGGCTCAAAATAGGAGTGAAGACTGGGAAAACCTAGGGAATTGGATGAAGCCCTAAGATGACGCTGGTTGAGCAGTGATCACAGTCGGACCTCATGAAGGCTGCAGCAAGGAGTCTGAGATGAGAGTGTTTGTGTATCGGGGGCCAGTGGAGCTCTCTGAGGTGTGGTGTGATGTGAGTTCAGTGTAGGAGGTGGAAGAGGAGTCAAGCTGCTGAGTTCTGAATGGTTTGTATTGTTCTGGTGAGTTGCTTGGTGATCTCGGCCTAGAGGGTGTTCCCGTACTCCAACTTGCTGGTGACAAGGCTGTTAGTGATTGTTTTTCTGATGTTGATTAGAAGCCATTTGAAGATCTTCCTTAGCATCTTCATTGTATGGAAGCAGGATGCAACAACGGCGTTGATTTGTGCAGTCATATCTAGTTTGCTGTCGATGATGATTCCAAGGTTCCTGGTGTCGTACCGGGTGCAAGCCAGCAACCAGTTGGAGTCTCATGGCAAGGTGTTCCTACTGAAGATCACTACTTCTGCCTTGTGGGTGTTGAGTTTGAGACAGTTGGTTTTCATCCAGTTAGCAACTTCAGTCATACAGATGGTGAACTTGTTTCTTGTGTTGGAGGCTTCGTCCGAGAGGGAAAGTATGAGTTGCAAATTGTTGCTGTAGGGGAGTATGTTGATGTCATGTGCATGGATGATGTTGGCAAGAGGAATTATGTATGTGTTGAAAAGGTGTGGCTGAGCGATGAACCTTGAGGCCCTCCTCAGATGAGTTTATGGGCTTCTGACGAGTAAGTGCTCGGCTGACAGCTTGTGTTCTATCCATGAAGAAGGAGGATGACAGTCTCATGCCTGATGAGAATGGGGTGTAAAACTGTGTCAAATGCTCTAGGAGGTCAAGGAGAATAAGGGCTGCTGTCTCTCCTCTGTCAACGATCATGCAGATGTTGTCAATGGCTGCGATGAGTGTGGTTTCTGTACTTTGGTGGGGTCTGAATCTGGACTGCATGGAATTGAGGAGCAGGTTGTTGAGGCATCAATTGATTAGTTTCTCTAAGATTTTGGCTGGATATGGTGGGAGGGAGATGGGTCATTATTTAGAGAGCATGGCTGGGTTAGCAGATGGGTACTTGAGAGCAAGGCCATGACGGTGGCGTGTTTCCAGGTGTCCAGGTATGTGTCTGAGGTGATGAAGGCATTGAGAATGGATGTTAGTACTTTGCTGATCGGTATGAGTCCTGTGCACTCCTAGTGCAGTAAGATAACTCTAATCATTATAAATTCCAAAGTGGAATTTAGCCTATGTGAGTGTGAAAAGTGTAAAATGACTGACTATCAGTCAGGGAGATAGTGATATAAGTGTGGAGTAGTAAGCTGGTAGGGAAATTGAGGGATGTAGGGGCATATTTACAAGCCCTTATCGCCACAAGATTGTTCCTGTGGCGATAAACCCTTCGCCTTATTTACATGGCAGCGTTAAGCCACTTAACGTGGCTTAATGCCGCCTTGTAAATATGGCCACCTTTCATGCTACATTTAGCATCAAAGGGGCGTGCAATGGGTGTTGTGGTTGGCGTTCCGCCGCATAACCATTGATTTTGACGCTGCTCCCTATTTACAAGGGTGACTAAAATAGGAGGCAGCGCAAGATTAAGACCAGGGGAAACCTGGTCTTAACATGGCTAAATGAGGAAAAATGCTTTATTTCTCCTCGTTTTTGCTGTTTCTATGTGTGCTGTATTGTGCAGCACACATAGAAACAGCAAATTGTCATGAATGATTGTTGTTGTGCAGGAATGATGATTTGCAAGTTCAATGTGTGCTGCACAATGCAGCACACATTGAAGTAACAAATCGCCATTCTGGACTGCTTATGTGCAGGATTGTCCTGCGTTGAGGGAATGATTGTTTATGTGCAGGAAGGTGTCCCTTCCTGCACATAAAAAATAATTCCCTCAACTGAGGCACCCTTGCACTATGGTGCAAGGGTGCCTACGTTGGTGCTAGGCAGCAGAATTTAGCACCAATGCAGGGAGAAACGTAGGGGTGCACAGTATTATTGTAAATACAGCACATCCCTGCATTTCTAATGTGACAGAGCGTGGCGTTAGCAATTTTGGAGCTAACCCACACTCCGAAATTTTCTTATACATATGCCCTGTAGTTTCTTACCTGGCTTTAGGTTGGGATTTCCAGGAACTTACAAGCCACATAGACACTCAGGTTGCAGACATTCATTGTTGGGGTAATATAGAGACGGGATCCGGGTTGAACTACAGGAAGCGCACTTGTCACTGGGATCCTGGAAAACTTCTCTTTTACCCGGCTCCTCCCAGCCTTCAATATCTTTATAACTCCCCAATGGTGCATACCTCCACCTCCAATGCCATATGGCCATCTTCTCCACAAGAGTGTAGAGAGTCCCCTACAGTGTTGTACAACAAAGGTAACCAGAAGGTCTGTCTCCTCCTCAGTGAAGTTCCTCTGCCTCTTGAGTGGGGTTGGCTGAATGCTAGTAGCTGTAGCTGGTCTATGGTTCTCACTCAGATAGCAAAGTTATAGGGGAAGAGGGCTGATCCCAAGGTATGGGCTGAATTCATGTGTTTGCAAGGTTAGTATTAGTTCGGTGTGTGTGACTGAGGTCAGGTGAGTGATATTTCCTTAGACTTTTTCGTTCAGAGTTTTGTACAGTAGTTTGTAACAATAGTCACCTACTCATGTAGGCGGGTTGAGACTTGTAAACAAATTAAACATTCCACCAAGTAATGATGACTACCATTCGGTGGAGATCTCTAGTCAGGTGCAAGCAGAAATCTACATATGTGGAGACCTCTGCATGTAGATTTCCCTTTGGGAACTGGGCCCGAACTCTTGATGAAGAACGATAAGGGCTTGATTTCGATCTTGACTGTGGGTCTGTCCATCCTCCGTGACAGAGGTTTAAATCCATCCATCATGCTAGCAGATGTACTCCCTCCCGGTTTATATATTTGAAAGAAGCAACTCCATCAGCTTTGTTGGAGGTATGTCTGTCGGACCAACGGTTGTTCTCCATTGAGTGCGTACATTTGTCTGCCGTTGGACACTAATCCGTCATTGTTGGAATGATGGTTTACAGTCCGCAGATTTTAATGTTTCCATTATTACAGCGGGTTTACAGGGTTCTTGTGGTAGAGTAATTTCTTAGCGGACATGTTTACAATTGATGTGACAGATACACACATTATAAAACCTACGCCTTCCTAACCAACAATCCTTTGTCTTTACAGTTTTGAAGCAGCAGGAGCTTTGTCCTTAACTTTACTTTTTTTTAATTAACATTGGCAGGGAGAGGGAACCCTGGATTTTCAGAGACAGAATTAACAGAAATGGCAGATGAGATTATTAGGGTAGAGCCACAGTTTGGTGCCATTGTCCAAACTACCATAATGACACAGAAGATGCAAATGTGTGATAAAATTGTCACCAAAGTGAATGCTGTATCTAACACCAGCCACTCACAGGAGGAAGTTTTCAAGTGCCGGAATGATTTGCTCAGAAGAGTGCACTCCCTGACCTCCAACGGATACCTAGAGGCTCAGCAGACTGGTTGTGGCTCTCCCAGGTCACTCAACCTCCTTCCCTGGGAGGAGAAAGTTAATGGAATTCAGCACACTGAAGACTTTGCAGGAATTCCTGGTGGAGTGGAGACTGGTAAGTTAAATCACTATGTTCCATCACCCAAACTTTAGCTCCTCTTAATAATTTCAGTTTCTATTGTCTCTTTTGTAAAGATGTTACACATAAATGTTGTGTTTAAATTAAGCATTATTGGTATCTTAGAAATGATGCCTACATTTTCTCAATATATATTCGGGGGCAGTGGACATACGATCTATCCATGGTCATTATGGAATCTGATGGTCATTGCAAATTTATAAAAACAAAATATATAATGTGATTAGCATATTTGGTTTAGCCACAGCAATCAAAGTGAGGGAAGCCTTATAAATTACTTTGCCTGACCAAAGCAGGCAGGGACACAATCACAGGGACCTAGCAGGTTTGGGGGACAGTCAGCTGATGTGATCAGCTGCCTTAGTGTCTCAGTATTTTTGGCCTTGCTCCTGTTTTTGCATTGTTTGCGTGGTCTTTTTGCAAAATATACAGGAGTTAAGGTGGCTACACTTTTCTCAAATATCAATGTAATACATTGCTATTCGTTGATCTTCAGTGGTTTTTCCTAGGGCTCACATCTTTAGGAGCACGGTTGGGGGACAAGGTCTACATCTCCCAGAATGGACCATGGTGGTTCATGTTGCCAATATAATGTAATTTACTTCACTCTGCCTTATGTTCACCTTAGAACTGCCTTAGTGATGTCTGATATATATCTTTTTTAGTTTGGTCTTTAGAAAGGGGTAAAATGGCAATGTTGAAATGTCAGCTTAACAACTGCTCTGCCAGGCTGCAGTGTCAGTCTTAGAGTCATGTGTTCACTGGTCACTGTAGGGTGCTACAATTGGTGCAGGAGGACTTCACCAACAAGTTAGCTGTGTCATTCCGGGGTTAGCCAATTGGACATTTGTATTCAGTCTTACCAGGCTGAAGGAAAGCCGTTGTGCCTCCTTCTCTCTAGCCACTCCAGTGGCAGACCACCAAGCTTGGGAACCCATTTAAGACACTTCACCTCACATGGCCCAGCTCTTAATGTTCCATTGACTTAGTGCTTACATATAAGTAGCACTCCTTATGCCAATCAGGTATTAGGCAATTGTTTAGTCTTTTAGGGTTAGAGCACATCCATTTAGCATGCTACACAAGTGTCCCAGTGCAAAAATATTTGAGCCTGATTCATGCTCTTCAAAAAGAGGATAGTGAAAAAATTATGTTAATCCTGCAAAAAAACCATTCAGTAACAAGCCAAAATCAAGTGGTGGCCAACAATACATCCCTTCAATAAATCACTACATATATATCACTGTTGCCCAGATTTAGATTTCGGTGAACGAGTTACTCCATCACAAACGTAACAGATATCCTGTCCGCTATTACAAGAGCCATAGGACATGCTTGTGATGGAGTATCCCATCTAATGAACTCTAAATTAGGCCTTGTGTCCCCACAACCTACAATAACATTTCTGTGCTTTCTCCACTTATAAAGGACCATGTGTCTATCTATCTGAGTTTCAGTGCACCCTTTGTAAAAGACATTTCACACAGAAGATCATGTAGTAAATGTTTCTGACGATAAGAGTGTATTTTATCTATAATTGGCTTTTCTTTCCATGATAATTGCAGGACCCTCAGCCAGAGTGGATGTCCGGCAACACAGAAGAACTAAGAGTATCCCTACCACCAATTCAACAGATGTCGAAACCTTCAGTATGAAGACATATTCTGCTGTTGTGGATCATGAGGAGGAACAGGCTGGTCCATCTGGTTTGTCTCTTCAGGCTGTAATAGTGAACGTCACTCTAGTGCAACATCAGGTACCATAGTCCAGGCCCGCTTCCACAATCTGGTGTTGTATCAGTTCCCTGTGCTCCTACAACCACCACTACCTCATTAGTGCACACCCCTGTCCTGGCTCCTGTATGTACTACATCTGCTGTTGAGCCAGGGCCCACTGTAATGGTGCACACACTTTCAAGGTCACAGGGTAGTGATGTTAGGGGTAGGGCTGGATTCTCTGAGCTAAGTCAGTCCACAGTTGCCCATACTATTCAAGCCACTAGGGGCCAGAACATCATAGGTGCATCCAACAGACATGAGGATTAGTTGTGGCAGATGCTAGTTCTCCTAAAAAACAACAGTGACCTCCTGGGGGAGCAAAATGAGTTTCCGAGGGAGCAGAATGATCTCAAGAAGGCCACTAACTACTACTGGAGAGTACCATCTCCATCATGTGTTTCTTTGCTGGGGTGGTACAGAATGGTTTCCGGGACATTTTCTGGGCTACAAGGGAAATATCTACCTCTTTCTGTGAACAATCCTCAACATCCACCACCCACCTAGGTACCTCCACAGAAAGGGAGGCCACTGAGACACCTGGCATCGCCTCTCAGCCTGCAACTCTGAAGACTTCAGTTTACCTCAGGAGGGGTCATTCATCTGTACCAGTAGAAGATGATTCCAAAAAGACCACCACCAAAAGACGCAATCATAAAATTTCTCCTGTGATTTGGCGTATGCAAATTTTGTTGTTTAAGGACATGGACTACAAATACCTGTGGACTTATCCTAGTAATCTCATTTCATCAATAACGTAAGTCAGTCTCTGGATTTTTTTTTTTCATTTTCCCCTGTACAAATGTTTAAAGCTTTATATTTATTTTTCTTCTAATTTTATGTTTAGTCACTAAAATCGTTTTACTTAAAATCTGTTTGTTATTTTTTGTTGTTTCTATTCTGCTGAACTAGTGCAATTAGTAAAAGCAAAAATCCAAAGAGGCCAGTCCAGCCCTGTTCAGGTTTTGATTATTGGTAGGAGTGTGAATGTGCAGACTGAGCAGTATTTGCTGCAGCATTTGGGCCAGTTCAGGCCTGGTTGTGCCATCTTATTATAGTGGTGGGGAGTAGGCTTTAAGTTATTTTTGAGTTTACATTTGTGTCAGAGGGTGGTTCTGAGCATCACATGACAGCTGTAATGAGGGCGATCCCCAGCTGTTGCCTGTTGTGCACTTCATGTGACTACTAACACTGTGAATTCAGATTTTTTAAAATCCTAAACACTTTGCATGCTTTTCCTATCATAGGGTATGGGCATACAAATTCCAGCATGCAAAGTACATCTGGTTATCAAAAAACTAACTTGTAATCAATTGAGGGCTTCCATTTTAGGTGCTTTGCAGCAGATTCAAGATCTTTAAAGAGCTTCTCGTTGCTCAAAAGAGTGAGATTTATTTGTGAGAAAGTGTCTCTCTAAGAGTCACACATTTGGTCATTGAATGTGACTCATGAGTATGCGGAAACCATGAAAATGTCACACATAACCCATCTCAAAACTTTGGCAGGTATGGAGTAACTGCACTCCAAATTTAGAGATCTCCACCGGCCCACGGAACATCTCTTAGATCTCTTACATTGGCACGAACTGCAGTCATGGTAAAATATGGTAAAAGTTTGAGGGATGGTGCCGTCAGCATCACGGTACTATCAGACAAACTTTTCACATGTTTTTCTCTCTCCAAAAATAAAATCCCAAAGCGGGATTTTGCCCTTGAAAACAGAAAAACTAATGACCCCTGCACAATGGGAGTTACCTCCATGGTTTGGGATTCATTTTGCGGTTTTCACTGCCCCTTACCACCAGGCAGTAATGGACATTTGACTGCTCACTCTACATCGGCTGGGTGGTCAAATGACCAAACCTCCAACAGACCTTACACTGTCTGGCAGTTGGAGGAGTATATCAATGACAGAGATGGATTAGTCTCCATCTCTGACATACTGAAGGTCCGCCCAACTCTAAATGAGATGGGCAGACCTTCAGTTTGGTGAAGAGGGTGCTCCATTGCCTTTGCAACAGAGTACCCTCTCCGCCAAACTCTAAATCAGGCAGCTACTCTGTTGTAATTTGTTTTTAAGTATTATCGTTAAATACCTGTATTCGCTCCTTCCCTTCTCCCTTACCCCCCTTCTCCTTCCCTGACGTGGTATCTTCCAATGCCCCAAAGGACTATTGGTGACAGTTAGAATGTTGATGTTGAGGTACTCTCACAGCTGCTGTGGCTGAGAGGCTGTTGTCATATAGTACAATAAAGTACTCCTTCAAATCTTTTGCTTGCCACTTCGTAATACTGGTGACAAGGGTGGGATTGGGGACAGCTTTTACAGCCTCTTCCCCATATCTTTATTGCCACCAAGGGAACAAGCTCCACATTCCACACACATTCTCTTCACATCTACCCCCACTATTCTCCGGCTGTTATCTCATGGCCATGAGACGAAGGTGAGGTGTGGAAGGGGGACGGTAGTGCCTTTGCTGGAATTTTGAATGGCGATAGTGTCTTTGCTGGAATTTTGAACTTGTGTTAACCGTCAGCTATCTGCACTGCGTGGATAGTTATTAACTACGGTTGAGGGAGCGTATTTTCGCATATGTGAGAACGTACTGTGTCGGCGTATCTGGCTACCGTCTATCAGCCTGTTTCCCTGACAGGCACTGCTCTGGGATACAACGCAAGGCATCATACGCCATTGTGCTGTTGTTTTTATAAAAACTGTGAGAGGTAGCAATAGGCGTTGTTCGCCTTCTCTGAGGCATTATATATGCTGGTGTAAGGAATACAGCAGCCACTGTGACGCCGCTAGTTCCGCGGGTCGTTTTTCATCTGCGCAACAGCCTGACAGGTTCCATCTCCGTTCCCTGTTAGATCTCGGACACGCTGATGCGCACAGCTTTCACACGCTCTCGTTTATCCTTCTCGTGTGGTTCTACACACTGATAGGCACAGCTATTTTAGTTTGCCTGATGTGCTAATTCATCCATGTAAATTCTCACCAATGAGTCGCTGACAGGCACAGCATCTTCGGAGGTACTGCTCATTTCATTCCGGGTGTCTCCTTGATTACATGCTCAGCTGTGTTCTCTTCATTGTTTCTTGGAGGCCCTTGCAATTTTACACGCTGATGGGCACAGCTCAAGAGTCCACATTTTTCTCTTCACACTGAAGTTAAAGGTACCGTTTGAAGGGGCCGTTGGTCTCCGCTCTTCAAGCTTTTGGTTCCACTTCCTATGCCTTACTCCGCCCACTGACCTTTCTGTGGAAGCAACAGAAACAGGACTTCATTATGTTGCTTGTATTTAATTATTAATAGTGAATACTCTACAATTTCTATGTATCCATGCAAAGTAATTTACATTACCTGTAGTAATCCCAGTTAGGTGTCTCCTGACATTTTTTTTTTTTATATAATATCCTGTTTTAGTATTCATTTTCTTATTTAGCCTGTATTATAATGGCTGTAGCAAATATAGTCCAGCCTCCCCCATTTTTGGATGAAGTGGGAGAACCAATCACATCTTGGGTTCACTGACACAACATCAATGTAAAAAATATCGATGTATAAAATATCGGGTAAAAAATATAGACAACAAAAATATCGACTCCTATACTTAATACGTAAGTACAAAAATATCGATGTAAAAAATATAGATGTATAAAATATCGACTTTTATATAAATATAAAATAAAATAATATAAATTAAATATTAAATATAATTTAAACAAAATACAATAAATTGAATATACATTTTAATAAAATATAACAAATAAACGTAATAAACAAAAATAAACACACAAACATAATAATTTATACATATATATTTACTTTCAAACAATTAATAAACTATTATTTTTAATTTATGTTAAAAGTTTAAAATAATATAAAAAATAACAATATATATTAATGATTTAAAATATAAAAAAACTAAAATCTATAATAAATTAAAACACTAAGGGGCACATTACGATACCCGGCGTAAATAAATCCGCCAGGCATGGAAGCGGCAAAAATCCACCCGCACACACCGCCTGAACACCGACCACGCCATTATGAGTACACAAACTGAAAACCGCCATCGGCGGAAAAATCATACAAAATACCGCCCGCCATCGTCCGAGTCGGAGTCAAACCGCCCGCCACGGACGGAAACACGCACGACAACACAAAACCGCCCGCCCACACGGCCGACACACCGCACGTGAAATTACGATCGCACCGCCATGAGCGCGGAAAAACAACAAAAATACCGCCCGCCAGCGCAAACAACGCCGATGAGAATCGACACGGCAGAAGCCATGGCGCCCACGTACCTGCACAGAAACCATCCGCACACAAAACCAATAGCACACAACATGGCCAACAAGTCCACACAGCAAGGCACGCACAAATACACAAGCACAGGACACATCCCGAAAACACCCCCCGGACAAACAAAAAATACAAAGGCCAGAACCCCAGACACAACACACCTGAAAACAACAGACCATGAGGACACACCCACATAGGTGAGTACAAAAGCAGCACTCCCACAGACCACAACCCCTTGCTACATTGCAAACCAGAGAGGAGAGGAGAGGACACAGTGACACAGCAAGGACAGCAGCACACCACAGAAACGCACACATCACAACCACCACCACCACCACCACCACCACCACCAAACACCACCACCACCACCACCACCACCACCAAACACCGGCACCACAAACCCCCTGCACATTACACAACACACACCGCACCAGCACCACAAACACCATGGCACCACAAAGGATGCCCAAGTTCACGCCCATGGAGCTGACGGTCATGGTCGACGAGATCATCAAGGTGTACCCACAAATCTATGGGAACATGGTCCAGCACACACCACTAGCCACCAGAAACAGAATGTGGACCCGGATCGTAGACCAGGTCAATGCAGTCGGGACCCTGCCCAGGAACAGAACCGAGATAAACAAACGTTGGAATGACGTAAAGAGCCTGGTCAAGAAGAAGGAGGGCAAAAACAGAGAGCTGGCTGCCGTCACTGGCGGAGGGAATCCCGCGCTCTTTAAGACCTTCAAAGCGTGGGAGGAGAAGGTGCGAGTCGTAATACATCCGGAGATCCTCGCCGGATTAGCAGAGGGAGTGGAGGCTGGTAAGTACAAACTAATGTATACCAGCACACCGCTATGTACACACATGCGCAACCACCATGCCACAGCTCCCAGGGACAAACACCCCCATGTCCAGCACACAATACACAACACATCACACGCACATGCAACAGACACTACCACACACAGGCCAAACAGAACAACTGTAAGATGCGTGGGGACATGTGTACACTAAGCCAGCCACGTAACCACCAACAGGTCCACAAATATGCCAGAAGCGCCACAACGAGCACCCACCACACCCATGTGTCCGCCACAGCTGCACCAACTGACAAGTAACAGGTAAGTGGCAGGAACACAAAGTGCAGTGGGTCGGAGGGGGACAGCTGAAGTACAACACCCACCAGGCCCCCACTCCCACAGACCAGCAAGGTGGAGCACTCCCCACACCCATGTGTCAGGCACAGCTGCACCAACCGACAAGTAACAGGTAAGTGGCAGGAACACAAAGTGCAGTGGGTCGGAGGGGGGACAGCTGAAGTACAACACCCACCAGGCCCCCACTCCCACAGACCAGCAAGGTGGAGCACTCCCCACACCCATGTGTCAGGCACAGCTGCACCAACCGACAAGTAACAGGTAAGTGGCAGGAACACAAAGTGCAGTGGGTGGGACGGTGGACAGCCCAAGTACAACACACACCAGGCCCCAGTCCCACAGCACAGCAAGGAGGAGCATCCCCCACACCCCACAGCCACGTGTCAGCCACCGCAGTGCACAACGACAGCCGAAAGGCAGACATCACGGTCCACAGCAATCGGTGTCAGTGGGTGTACAGCCACCCCCACGACCCACTACACCCCCCCACCCCCACAGACCTGCAACATGGAGCACCCCCCGCTAAGAGCCATGTGGCATCCAGTACAGTGCACGCACGAACAACTTGCAGGTGGGAAACTGGACAGGGCTGGATTACTGGAGGCATGAGGACCATAACACCACCAACACATGGGACATGTCACGTAGCACACGAACACGCAGCACCGCCCACCGTCACGAACAAGTGAACAATGTGCACACGGACATGAACAGCAGACTCACACCCCACATGACCCATCACAGACATAGCAACACCCAAGGAGCCACGTCTGCATGCACAAGCCACACTGAATATAGTCCCACACGGCAGCCACTGTGCAACTCATCACACACAACCGAAACACCATTGAAGTCCTGTCCATGTAGCCCCTACTGCCTGTCAACCACACACCCCACAACTACGCCTATGTAAGACAAACAACACTAGACGCAACAGAGCGGAACAACAGAAATGCACACGAACACCACTGAACCCATCAAACACACAGACACACCATGCACATACAACATACCATCCATCCCATCCGTCAGCCCCAGTCTCATGAAAGGCATGTCATCCGCACAGCTGCCACACATACAGCAGTCACGCTAAGACACATGCCCATGACCAACCATGTGCCAGAAGTCAATTAAGCGCACGACACACTGTGAGCAACAACACACAACATGGGCCACACCCCCCCGAGCACTGCAGTGATGCACATGGCACAGGGCAGCACGCACACCAAGGAGATGGGACAACTGCAATACGTTGGCTGGCACACAACTATCACTCACTCATAACGATGCGTCCAATGCCATGTCCAGTAACCACAACAGACAGCAAATATGCAGGGCATGTCAGGCATGCACACACCTCAGACCATGCACTGTCATGCTGCCACAACACATGTCACGTTCGGCACCCATGGCTCACAGCATGTACCCCAAAAGCATATACCCTCCCAAATGCGAATCTGGGGCATGGCCCCCATGTTGCCATATGCGTTCCTAAGCGTTCCATTTGAACCCCAAAAGCATATTCCCTCCCAAATGCGAATCTGGGGCATGGCCCCCATGTTGCCATATGCGTTCCTAAGCGTTCCATTTGAACCCCAAAAGCATATTCCCTCCCAAATGCGAATCTGGGGCATGGCCCCCATGTTGCCATATGCGTTCCTAAGCGTTCCATTTGAACCCCAAAAGCATATTCCCTCCCAAATGCGAATCTGGGGCATGGCCCCCATGTTGCCATATGCGTTCCTAAGCGTTCCATTTGAACCCCAAAAGCATATTCCCTCCCAAATGCGAATCTGGGGCATGGCCCCCATGTTGCCATATGCGTTCCTAAGCGTTCCATTTGAACTCCAAAAGCAAAGTACAAACCAGACCCAGGATGGGCCAGGAGCCCGCATACACCAGAGTCACAATGAGTAGGGGCAAAGCAACACACCCATCGGCATGGCCAATCCGTCCCATGCCACATGTGCACAGCACACAGTCCCATTGCCTAGCACACACACCTACAGATGCCACAGCCACACACTCGCCTCCGGGAAACCCATGTACGAGATTGCACGAACTGCCAATGTCAGACGACTAATACATACTTCGCCAGGTGCAACACAGTAACAAATCTCATTCTCTCCACAGGTGACGAACTGCTGGACGATGGGGATGGAGACAGCAGCCAGCACAGCCAGCCTACAAGCCCCCAACGAGGACACACGGATCTGGAGGATCTGTCCACCTCTTCGGACACGGACCACCAAGCTGGCCCATCTGGCGTGGCAGGGCCCAGCCGCTCCCCAGGACCCCTCCTACCCACCAACCCATCATCCAGGGATGCTGAACAGTCCCAGTCCCCTGCTGCCACTGTCGTTGCGGCCACACCCACGGTCATTGCGGCCACTACCACTGCCGCAACCGCCACCATCGCCGCACCGACCACCACCGCCTCCACCACCACCACGTCTTCGCTGGCACCAGCCCCAGCGCAGGTGGTGGCCCGGCCGACTGGATCCACCCTGGGAGCCACAGCGAGGACCGTGGTGAGCAATGTGGCTAGTGGGCAGGCCGGTGGCAGCAGGACTGGTAGGAGGAGCAGGGTCAGGGAAACGCCAGCCTCCCCTGGGAGCCATGCCCTGCCTCAAATGGCCAGAGTCCTTGGGGCCTATGAAGAGGCCCAAGGACAATGGGCCAGGTCTGCTACTGACACGCGGGAGGTGCTGGGGGTGCTGAGGTCCATGGACGCCCATATGGGCCAATTCGTGTCCCGTATGGACCAACTCGTGGACCTCATGGGCCAGCTGGTGGTGGCGGTGGGGTCACAGGCAAGGCCAGCAACACCACCTCCGCCACCACCTGCTAGGGCGCAGGCTCGGGCAGCAGTGTCCACTTCCCCTGCGTCCACAGCCAGTGAGCACACCTCACCCACCACCAGCAGGTCGCCACCACACACCCCCTCCCAAACGTGGAAGGGGCCGTCCGAAGAGGAAACAGATCTCCCGGGAGGACTTCGCACGCTCCAGTCGCAAGTGAGGCAGCCAGCCAGCCTTCCGCCAGCCTTCCTTGACCAGCCACTGCATTGACTTGCTCTACGATCCCACTCCACACAGCCAGCTGGATGGCATGTGTGTGTTGGACTATGGACATAGAACCAGTGGGTACACCCTGATCATCACGCAGCCATGACCGACAGCTCATTGTCACTGCACGCACCACTTTTGTCATCACCTTACACACAATCACATGTCACAGTTTGTAATAAATGCACCTTTTTCACTAACTGCTGTTTGTGCCCTGTGTCTTTATTGTACGGAATACAACGGCCACCTTGGGCGGAAAGGCACCTGATGCGTGGCATGGAAATGGAATCCGGAGGGCCTGTAGGGACCTAGGGGTGGGAGACAGAACAGGAGCACATTCAATGAGTGTGTCACACACCCATCACACAGTACATGTCAACAACTACAAGCAATGTACACACATCGCACAGAGCAATAGGGCACAATACCACAGCCACCAACAGTGGCATACTACCCTGGCCATGGAGCGTTGACACACTGCACGCAGTGAACATACGGCCACCCTGACACAGCACACACACACCTGCATAGATACAGACACATCATCCGTCGTACATGGACACTCACCGTCAAGTGAAGTAGCGGGCGATGAGCTGCTGGCGCACATTCCCAGCTTCCTCCTCTCCGCTGTCCACCTCACTCGAGCTGTCCTGGTCTGCGGGCTGGGGCCCTGGTTGATCTCCGTCATCCACAATGAGGGGGATCTGCTTCCGAATGGCCAGATTGTGCAGCATGCAGCACGCCACCACTATCTGGCACACCTTCTGTGGGGAGTACGCCAGTGCACCCCCGGTGCGGTCCAGGCACCTGAACCTGGACTTGAGGAGGCCAAAGGTACGCTCGACCACACGTCTGGTCCTCCCATGTGCCTCATTGTATCGATCGTCTGCTGGGGTGCGAGGATTCCTCAATGGACTGAGCAGCCATGCCCCATTCGGATACGCAGAGTCACCTGGGTGTGAGGGACACAGAGAACCGTTGCTATTCCAACTGGACAGGGGACAGCATCGCACAACCAGCACGCTACACCACTCCACATACTCACCGACAATACAGCCACGATCCTGTTGCAGATTGGACATCAGTCGTGGCAAGATGCTGTTGCGCATTATGTGTGCGTCATGGGCCGAGCCTGGAAACTTTGCACACACGTGGGTGATCACCATGTCCGCAAGGCACACCACTTGCACATTCAGGGAGTGCGTGTGCTTCCTGTTGCGGTACAGGTGCTCAGTGGCCTGTGGTGGAACAAGGCCAACATGAGTGCAGTCAATGGCTCCCACGACGTGTGGGATTCTGCCAAGGGCATAGAATGCACCCTTCACTGCCGCCAATTCACGAGCCCTGGGGAATCTGATGTACCTGTTCCGGTACAGCATCATGGCTGCCAGTACATCCCTCAGCACCTTGCTGAACATGGGCTGGGACATCCCTCCTCCACTGCCCACTGTGTGCTGGAATGACCCAGTGGCGAAGAAATGCATGGCGGCCATCACCTTAGCCGTGGGGGTGACAGCAGTCGGATACACCCTGCGGGGACGGAGATGGGGCTCTAACATGGCACACAGTCGATGCAGAGTTGGCCTGTCCAGCCGAAACTTCCTAATAACCTCTGTATCGTCCATGTCCGCCAGCAATTGGTATGGGCGGTCAATGTTCGGTCTCCGCCTGGGTTAAATGGCAGAGGACACATGTCAAAGCAACACGGCACATAGCAATTTCGCATACACATCACTGACATGACTGAGCAAGCACATGAGCCACAGCCCAGCTGTCAAGCTGGGACGGCACGGCCACAATACACTTACACAGGTCTCCCAACAATGGCAATGGCAAGTGAGACATACCACTGCCATGTGCATGCACATGGGGATCTAGGCCCCAATGACTTGCGGGGCGTGCTGATGGGGACTGACTGCATATTCGTCAAGCGGCAACGCCACGGCAACATGAGTGTCTGCTGAGCATGGTACTGCTTCCGAGGCTGGATGAGTATGGCACACGACGACGACGATGTGGGCACGGGCTGAGCGGCCAATACAAGTGGGACCTGTGGCACGAGGGGATATGAGACAGTAGTAGGTGTCAGCACTGCACCCTATGTACAGCACTGTACGGATCACAGCTCCCGAAACATTGACTGGTGTCCACATTGACAGCCCCATGCCAAGACGGCTGTGTGCTTGCAGTCACACGTCACAGGTGAGAGGTTACATTGCACGTGCCAGGTGGCAGTCGTACATAGTGGGAGCTGGCATGTGTGTGCATGTGTCTCCTGTTCAGGATCCACCAGATGGGCGCTGACTCTGTACTGACCATTGGACACAGCATGTTCCGTGGAAGGCTTGTGTGTGTGGGATGGTGGCACTGGATGTGCCTCCGTTGGGTGGGGGGCCATGCACAGGGCGGGTACGTCGATGATTGCGCATTGTTGGTCACGGTGGGTGCACCAGCTAAGATGTGTTGCCCTGTGTTCAATTCCTATGTCCGCATGATGATGGACTGTGGATGTGGGCAGACTACACATTGGTCGATGTGCTGTCTATATGCATGTGCCTTCACACCAGGCACAGCTGCCCCTGCACATGTGACCCCTGCTGGACTCGCTGCTGGGTCTGTGGAGCTGATGCACCTTCTGCGCGTGGGGCGGACAGCTCTCCTCACTTCCCTCATTGCGCATGTCATGTCTTTGCCGCAGGTGACATGGATCATGGAGGGCCCACATGTACGCGTGGGTAGGCTACACATGATTGTTCACTGGTCGCCACCCCAGTCAGTGTTTCGAATGGGAAGGTTGTCGTGCTGGTGGTATGTTCGATGTGGCGGATGGGCGGGCCTAGGTGCGGGCTTACATTCCGGACATGGGGGTAGTTGGATTGGCGACTAGTTGCAGTACACACGGGACACGTCTCTTCCTTTCCACATCTGGGTCATCCCTTGTACTAACTGACAGTGATACAGTCATCTTCGCCCCAGCCCTCATGTCCTCCCCTCGCCCCCCAATATGCATGCTCACCTGCGAGGCTAGCGCTTGCACAGGCAGCCCCAAGCTCGCACCAGAGAGGGCAAGGAGTGTATGTGTGGGTCCAGTTGCACGAGTGGGCTGTCTCAGGGTATGATGTGTGGCGGGACACCGTCCACCTGCGTGGTGCCCCAAATGGAGACCCGGCCTGCATGGACTATGCATCACAGTCTTCGCCTTCCGGATCCGCCACCTGCGACACCCAGTGGCTGTGGCTGCCCTTGCGGCCATGCCGCGTCCGTCTGTGGCTGATGGCCCACACATTCACTCTTTGGCCTCTCTGGGGAGGGCTCAGGGGTGGTGGCGCACGCGCTTGCACTTAGTCGCAATGGCATGTGGCGTGGTTGGTATGATGGGCAATGGATGGGATGGTGCGAGCCACCTCCCGTGACGTCAGTGCTGCTCGTGCTGTGGTGCGTCCCCCCTACACTTCCATTTGACTTTTTGCCATGCTGGACGTTGAGGTTCTATTGCCTGCGTGATATGAGCAGGAGGAGCGCGAGGAGACCTCTCACACACCATGCTCCACTGCCATCCCGTGCCCTGTATCGCCTGTGCGGATTGACTATGTTGGGGTTACACCTGGTCGACTGGGGCTGTGTGTGCCTTGTCAAGGGGCATGGCGGGCGCACAACAGGATCCAGCTCGTCCACAGAGGGTGGGCTGAGGTGCGCCTGGTACCGCTTTGTACGTGTGCCCGGCTGCTGTGCACACACGTGTTCACTCCCCCCGACAGGTGTCCTCTCACAATGCCCAGGGAAGCGGTGGTGTACTGTTCATGAGCCCTCCCAACACGGCGTGCTCCAACTTGGCATGTGCGCATCTACCCGTCGCACCCACCCACCTGAGCACTGCGTCCATACGACTTCACACGACACATGTGTGTCTTCCACAGTAGTGCTACTCATTTGCGTTGACATCCAATACCAGTGGACTACATGGTCATGTCACGACTGCCGTGTACTTCACATACTCTCATCCTCTCTCATTCGTACTTGTGAAATGAGTCAGCGGAGACAGTTCTGGTTTCAAACATTATATTGAGTCTTCTGTCCTCTGTGATGCAGTATAGTGGACACTACTGGCAGCGGAATACATATTGAGGATATACTGAGCATGATTACAAATGGGATAGGGTGTGGGGTTACATCTGCTTGGCCAAGGCTGTGCTAATGTACATTTACGTATAGCTGCGGAGCTGCGGACTTTGACACAGACGGTATACATGTAGCCTACCAGACCGCTCGGCATCATGGGCACAGTCCATCTCAGTTCCATGTGACAGGTTTGCTGCGGTTGTTCCTCATGCACGCGTGCATGTGAGATGACATCAGGGCATGTGCTTGCGTGCATGCAGCGGCGTGCCACTTGTTGTTGCACTGTGGTGGTTACTGGACATGTCACAGTCACTGGGGTCGTGTTGTTGTTGTATGCACTTGTCGTCCATGCAAAGGTCCTGGTATGGGATTCCCGGGGCGGGGGTGGGAGGGGTGCAGCACCCACAGACTCCAGGCGACCTATTCATGTCCACTGAGCGGTGTGTGTGTCCATGTGCGCTGGATCCATGTCGTGTCCTGGTTGTTCGTGCAGTTCCGTCCATGTGGGTGCGATGCACAGAGCCCATGCCACTGCCTCCCACGATGCATGCGGTGTTCCTGGATGTGATGGGGAACAGTGTGCATGTCCCGGTCATATCCGATGTCATGGCGATGTCGTTGATGGTGTGGTTACAGTTGCCGGTCGTTTGGTATGGCTGTTGTGGTGGTGACTGGCCAGTCCGTGCGGAAGCTGAGCATGGGTGCGGGGTTGGACTTCATAGGTCACTCGGGGAACCTGCGTTGTGGTCCGACGTATTTACAGGTTGTCAGGTATGCGATGCCGTCCAGCAGGGCTTCCATGTCATTGGTGGTGTACATGTTTGCCAGCCAATGAAGCGGATGGTGGCTGTCAAGGTGTTGTTCGTAGGTTGTCCCTTGGAGGACCATGATGGGGCATGCTGGGTGACATTCGATGTAGCTGTTCTCGATGATCCGTCGTGTGGAGGCACAGTGGTTCCATTTCAGTGCGCGTGCGATGTTGGCCACATACGCCATGCCCCCATAGGCAGAGCAGGCCCTGTCGTGTGCGTCCAGAGGGAGGAGTAGTGGTAGCAGGTCCGCCTTCAGACATGCCGGGTTGGAGAGGCATATCTCGACGGGATGCTGGTAGGGACACCTCCGACAGTAGAAGACGGGCATGACGCAGCTGAACAATGTGATGCGGTAAGTCAGTCGGTAACTTACGTTCAGCAGGGACAGGAGATCGCATCCCAATGTATGTATCGTGCTGGTTTGGTACAGCTTGAGCTCTTCGGCGTAGTTGGGTAGGTGTGTTGCGGTTGCCATTTCGCAGCGGTGCGTTGTGGTGGCGTGCTCCGGCTGTGTGTGCAGTCTGCAATGTGCACGCTCCGAGGTTGCTGTGAGCTCTGTGTAGTCGTAGGGAGACAGGACTTGTGTTCTGTTGGCTTGTTTGGAGGACACGGGCCCTCTTCCCACATGCTTCTCAGACAGTTCAAGGTCAGTGCTGTGTGACTCCTTCCAATTAACTTGCATGTGGCCGACATGGGGGAGTGTTTTCTTCTTTCTTCCCCGTCCGTTGTGTGCTTCTGTGATATGCGCTATCTGCCGTGTGGTCGGTCTCCTCGGCATGCCTGTGTTGGTCTATTCTTGGACAATGGCTGTATTCACCGGCTTCTGTCGTAGGGCTGTGGTTTCGGAGTTGGAATGGAAGGTCATTCAGTGCTGTCTGCTCTCCCTTGTGTGGGCGGCAGGCTGCCTTTCCGCTCTGCGTTGGGCCTTGTGTGTGGATGTAATTCTTGGGCCACCTGTTGTCGGTCCCCGGGCTCTTTGGTGTTCCGTTTCATGTGTCTTGTTCATATGTGCAGGGTGGTATGGGTTTTTCAGTGTGGTACTGGCGTTCCTCTTCCCGAAGGGCCCTGCTTCTCCTAGTTGGTGTTGCCGCCGCTGTGTGCTTCGCCATGTTTGTTACACTGGGGTGTGTCCTGCTGTTGCGTGACTTCACTGACATGTGTGCGTCGGTTGTGTGGCGTTGGGTGTTGTCCGTGAATTGGGCGTTGGGGACATGTCTGTGGCCGGCCTGTCACGTGTCATGTGCGTTCGGGGTGGGGCTGATGTGTGTGCTGCTTGGTTGTGTCCCTGTGTCTGTGTGCGACGCATGCATGGCGCTGCGGTTGGCCTCTGCGTTGTGCGCATGTGTGGCGGCGTCATCGGCGCTTTGTGGCCGTGACGGGGTGGTTGGTTCCTAGTCCCAGGTGGTGTGTACACATGTGTTCCGCGATGTTAGGATTTGGCCTGTGTGTCATATGTGGATGCAATGGTGGATGTGTAGTGTGCACGCGCTGGTGGGGGGTTGTCCGCTTTTCCGCCCTTGCACTGTGTGCGCTGTTTGCGTGCACTTGTTGTGTGTGTGCCTACCTGCGTCTCCGCGGTACGTTGCGTCCTTGGTGGTGCATCAGCAGAAGCATGGGAAGGGCCTGCAGTGCTGGATTCATGCCCGGGGTGCCGCTTCTTCGTTGTCCGTGCTCTGCGTCCGTGTTTCCGCCTCTCTTTCACGTGCGGTGTCTCTTTGCCGTGGGAGCCGTTTGTTTGCGGCATCGTAATTTATGCGCCGGGCGGGACGTGTTTCGTCGGACGGTGTGTGTCAGTTGTGCTGCGCCGCTACGTGTGCGGGCGCACTTTGATGGCGGACGGTGTTGCTGGCTTGCCGGCGGTGTTTGGCCTGCTTTTCGCATCGTAATTGGGCGGGCGTGTGGACTGCTGCGTGCCGGCGGTAACTGGTGGTTTTTGCATCCGCCAGCACGGCGGTAGTGCTTCCGCCCGCCATCGT